>VFFE01007869.1:4812222-4825425 GCA_008921705.1 Burhinus oedicnemus | reverse complement strand
GGGGGGGGGCGGCGGCGGTGCCGGAGCGCCCCCTGGCGGGCCCGCGCGACTCGGCGGCCCCCCCGGCAGCCCACCCGCTGAGCGGCCACAGCCAGCCCGGCCTCGGTCGCCCCACGGCGAAGGCAGGGCCGAAGGGAGGGCGACGCAGCACCGAATCGGCCCTGGGAGGAGCGTGACCAGCAATGTACACAGCCTGCTCAGAAATTTCAGTTGCGTTTGACAGTAGGAAACAGAAGAAGCCAAAAATACAAAATGATTTTTAACTTACCGTGAAATACACCATTGTCCACCAAGAAGTGCCTGCAGTACTGCAGACAGCTTCTCTTATCCAGACTCCAGTAACTCATTGTAAGATGACTTTCTGCTCACCATCAAAGGCAGTGACCCTACAAAGCGAAACAGAGTACGGATTATTAAAAGAGGAGGTAATTTACAAGAACTGTGTAACAACTGCAAGCACTGTAAGAGTATTCATTGGAGCCTTTTATGCCAAATAGTTCATTAGCGTCACACAAAGTATAGTCCTTCACTCCCCAAACATGCCCATCTCCAAGGGTAGGAGGCAAAGGGTGCAGGTAGATCACCTGGACCGAGCTAGGGGCGGGCTGCCAGTGATGCTTACAACTGGCAAGTTCAAGGCTGCTGGAGCAAGCCCACCCTACCCGGCAGCCACAGCATCCACGAGGGGCGGCTGTAGATACAGCCAACCCCCACAGTCCCTGCAGGCTATTGTAGGGCCATGGACAGAGGATCAATTCAATCTATTTAATGATGCTGTCCCATATTTAACAAGCTACAGACCCATCAGATAATATCACAAAACCATAAATTCTCCCCAGTGAAGGTTACCAAAAAAAAAAAAAAAAAAAGGTGAATCAAAGGTAATTAGCTCCTGATTTTGAGGCCACAGAGAAGCATGACGTAGATGCAGAGCCCCCTCAGCACTCTGCCTGCCCTGGCAGACATTCACCCGTGGGAGCTAGAGATGAACTCTGCTGGGGACGGGTAGTTTGAGAAGCGCCTTTGAAGAGGCGCAGTTATGTCAGCCACAGAAAATTTGTGTTCTCCAGCCCCAAGGGATCCCAGCTTTGCACAGGGAAGAGATGCTCTCAACTCAGAGCATAAATGTTACCCTGTGCTGAAGCACAGGATAAATCATGAGTCGGCTTTACCATCTTTTCTGCTTCCCCTGCCTCCGTTACACCCCCATTACACAGCTAATCAGCAACAGGGCCAAACTGAGTGGGAGCAATACCCTTTTCCTGGGAAATGCCACCAGCTGAGGACACCCCAAAGCACCCGGGAGCCTTGATGGCTGCCTGAACCAAGCGTCTTTATCAGAGGGCAGAAGCCCACATTGCTGCCCAGGAGGAAGCCTGGGATTCATCTCTGAACTACCGCACTCTTTTCAGAGGCAGACTGCAGAGAACTTCCCAGGAGAACACAGCAACTCTTCCCTGCAGGGGTCCGTGCTGGCCCCTGCCTTACCTGCTCATCTGCCAGGGCTGAGGCTCCCAGCACTGTCACAGGATGAATTTTGCCTCTAACGCCAGCAGCATCAGGGACAAGCCCATCACAGCATTCACGGGTAGTTTGTCGCAGATGCTATCACCAATAAGCGCTGGGAGCGGAGAGCAGTCTTTTTGGAGATAGGCCCCAAAGTTCTGCTAGGCCAACTCCCCGACCGCCAATTCTTCTTGGATCCAGCCAATAATATTATAAACCAGTTAAAATGGGAATGCAGAGCAAGCCAGCACAAAACAAAGATCAGCCAAGTGCGGGGAAGGCGAGTGGCTGGAGCCAATGGCTGACAATGAGGTGAAAAACAACCCCCCTTCAGCCCCGGGAGCATTTCCATCACGGCCACTTGCTGTTCCACTGCCACAATCTGGGACAATGGGAACAATCACAACAATTATTTTCAGAGACCAAAACAGTAGAAGTTAACTCATTAATAAGCTGGTGGTTATAACTCAAGACAAGGCTGTATTTGTTTGAGTCATTTCGTTAAACTTCCATTCAAATAATTTCAGCCTTTTATTTTGCAAGTTGGACCCTGCAAAAATCCATCCCACCCAGCAGGACTTAGTGTGCCCAGTTACGGTTACAGCCAAACACACCAGCATTTCATATTTCTTTGATATTTGTTGCCAGAAAAAAAACAAAACAAAACACAAAATACCCACAGACTCCTTGATCTCCTCTTCGGACATCAAATCCTTTCACTGGATCCTCCTCCCTTTGCTATTGTATGAAGTTCAAGGCTCTCATTTCAGCAATCCAGATACCCCTTCCTGTTACAAGCCCGCTTTGGTCTCCCATTTTATCTCCCTCCCACCTTCGCTCCGGTGAACCCAGCTGCTTTCTCGCCCACACTTGGTACAAACAACGCCAACTGTCTTTATCCAAGCAAACCACTAGCAGGATGTAAGGATGCTGCCGTTCAAGCCTCCTCATAAAACCACTGCCAGGGGGGCCTAGTAACAAAACGTCCCAGACAAAATATCACAGCACGCTGTGAATGCCCAGACCACAGCTCTGCTGAGGAACACAGATCCATTTTGCTCAAGTGGTTTCAAAACAAAAAGGAAAACAAGTAATCTTAAATCATAGCCAAAAGGGCTCATATTATCCTTAACGACCAATTTAGCTACAGTCATTTCCTGGGACCCAACCCCTGTACTCAGCTATAAGGGAACAGAAGAACTTGGAGAACTTTTCCCCTTCCCCATCCATTGGTGCAGTGAATGCTGTCTGTCTCCTGCAGTGGTGAAGGTGAAAGAGCTGATCTTGAAGAGCCCAGAAATATCTGCTGTTTCTGGTCCACCTGGAAACAACCCTGATCCCACCTCTATTGTGGTCCCCTACAATGGCTGAGCAGACGTCCTCTCCCCCACCATCATCACTGCCACTTCTGTCAGTCACCACATACCTCTCAATTGATTCACCTCAAACCCAGGAAAAAAAAGCTCCTGGAGAGCTAGCAAGCTGAATGAGCTCAGAGTAGGTTGAACAACATTGGCCCTGTGAAGGGGTAGCAGTATCCTGCGATCTGGAGGCAAGGTAGAGGGGAGCCAGCTTCCCCCTCTCCCGCCAGCGAGCTGTCAGATGGGCTCTCGTGGACACCGCAGCCAGGGCTGCTCCAGTCGGGAAGGTGGCAAGGTTTTCTTCTGCAGGAGAAGCAGCTAGCATGGGACTGAAGCCAACAGCTTGGTGAAAAAGTGTAAAGTGATGTTTATGTTTACTTGCACTGTTAATCAGTGCAAGTATTAGAGACTGACAGGCAAATACTAATCTGATATTTATGATGTTTCTGTTGCAGGTTTGTGAGGAGACTGTTCATTGCAGATGTGGGATTTGCCTCTCCATTGTTCCTCTGTGGGGACAAGAAATGGTCTGAAAGATCTACTGCAGGTGTGAACGAAAAATGCCTGTTTCTGTTTTGCTTTATCTAAAAACTATCACAGTATGTGTTTTGGGTATGGCTCAGGTATTGTTTACACTAAAGGCATATTTTACTAAAATGTGGAACACCGAGCAGTGATACTGGTTACCACTGCCAGACTTCATCGTCTACATTTCTTGGACTTTTGCCCTTGCCAGCCATGAGCTTTCATTATAGCTTGCCATAACTGGGGCCACTCTTCTAGCTTTAATTCATAAGGCGCAAGCTGTTAGTTACTTTAAATGCATAGGAATAGTTCTACCGTCATGGTCCAGCCTACTGCCAGGCTTTTTGCTATAGGCTATAAAAAATACAAGTGGCACTGTGTTTTAAGTAAGAAAATCCTATCAAATATTCATCACTTTTACATAAAATTAAAAGAGATCTTATCTCCTGCCCACACACAACTCACGTCACGGGGTGGGGGGGGAAATTTATGGGGAAAACGTTGCTATTGAGAGATAGATATATATATAGTGCCTCTGAAAAGAAACCGTTCGACCCCCTCCCCTCCCTTTCACAGCTCATGCCGATACAATACTCCTTTGTTCTTGCACAAAGGGCTCTCCCACACCATGGTGGCCCCTTGGAACAAAGGTTCTCCCTGGCACATCAGGGATGAAGGCAGAATCCCAAAGTGGCCACATCAGCTGACATAAACATCCTGTAAGAAAACCTTCCTAAGAAACACCAGCAGTTATTTGGATGGCCCTCAAAGTTATTTGCTTTCTCTGTCACAGAGCTCTGGGAAAGCCCAGACAGAATCATGCCTTACTGTATTGTACCAAAAAAAAAAAAAAAGCAAACAAAAACCCAACAACCACACACTTTGGGCCAAATACCATCATTTCAAGTGAATGTGCACTTAGGAACTTAACTGTACACAGACAGATTTGCACCATTTCAACAACGACTTCCCCCTGTACTCAACACTGGTGAGGAGCGGGTGAGGGAACTGGGGTTGTTCAGCCTGGAGAAGAGGAGATCTTACGGCTCTCTACAACTACCTGAGAGGAGATTGTAGACAAGTAACAAGCAATAGGATGAGAAGAAATGGCCTCAGGTTGCACTAGGGGAGGTTTAGATTGGATATTAGGAAAATTTCTTCACTAAAATGGTTGTCAAGCATTGGAACAGGCTGCCCAGGGCAGTGGTGGAGTCGCCATCCCTGGAGGTGTTTAAAAGACACGTAGACATGGTGCTGAGGGACATGGTTTAGTGGTGGGTTTGGCAGTGTGAGGTTAATGGTTGGACTCGATGATCTTAAAGGTCTCTTCCAGCCTAGGTGATTCTATGACAACATAGTAGAAAAAGAACATCCTGTTTATGTCATAGACCAGAATGTTATACAGGCTATATTTTATCCATGTAGAATAAGCTATGTAAGTAAAAAGTGCCAGTAAGCATATAATTATGTTTAAATAGGAAAGGACTGTACCACTAAAACTAGCAAAAAGCTACCGAAATCCTGAACAGATATAAATTTGAGTTCAAAACCAGCTTGTGTAGTTACTTGATATTGCAACCAATTCAGAAAGAGAGTTGAAAACACTCCTAACTTTTCTGTTCTGCAGGTTTCTCAACTTAGGGGTACCACTCTTTCACAACAAACAAAATTCCTGCAGGTTCAGCCCTGAGCCTGGCACATTCATCCCAAGAAGTAAAGCAATTGCTGCTCCACTACCTGAGTGAAGAGGTGTTATTCCAGTGTGTCAAGAATCCATCTACTTTATATCTAGATAAAGTGTATTAACATGTACATTGAGCAAGGGAGTCCAGTATGTGGTCTGCAGAAACATGGAAACTTGAGGGAACTGTATCTTCTATTTCTGATTTATTTCCATTAAACGTGTGTCAGCTGGGTTATTTTAGTACTTTGAGTACTGTGTTCCATAAGAACTGTCCTTCCAAAGAGAAGACCAAGAGCTATGATTAGTTCTATTGAACTGTACTTTACAAGAGTTCTCAATGGAAGTAAACTGATTTTGCACAAAGAAATCAGATACAAAAAATAAGTTAAATTTCTGTATGCATATACATGTGTCTGTGTAGATATAGATGGATGAGATAAATATGGGTTTTTTTTAATCATGATAGTGGGTGAACTCACAAGGAAAGTTTTGTTATATGCACGCTTTACGAAATTATTTTAAAAGTTGTAGAGATGACTGTACAAGACACTTCTGAATTCAGCAGAGGATGCATATGCTCTGCCTAGGTTGTGACAGATGCTTCTTATTACAAGAGGCTTAACACTGAGAACATAGCACCTGAGGACACCCCTGGTCTCACAGTTTTCTGCAGTTTCCCCTCTTGCATGGAAAACCCCCCATGCTTTAGTGAGCTCTACAGAGAAGTAGGACACTCGTTCCAGGGAATCACAGTGCGCTATCCCAGCAGCTGGAGGGTGAGCAGCGCTCCAGCAAAACATGTTCTCAGCTCAGACTGATTGTTATGGTTAGCACTAAACTATTTTAGAAAGTAGCAGCATAATCTAAATATTTATGTGGAATATTTAACCTGGACACTGTGCAGGTCCCGAATGTGAAGAGGGTATTAAGCACACGTCCATTTAGCACCAGACAGGAACTCTGTCTGTTTGAGTCCTATGCGCAGCTCTCTTGAGAACACTCAGATTAATTGGTAGTTAAGTGAGAAGCATACAGGGTGGGGAGATTACTAATCTCACCTTTTCTCAGATGCCCTCTCCCCTTCTTGTTTCTGAAGCACTTCAACAGATAACATTATTAAGTCAATCAGATAGTATGAATGGTTCCTACTAACAGGACAGATACTGCAGTACACCAGCACTTCCCTCTGACAAAAACACAGCTCCAGTTTTGGAGCTCACTGTTCCAGTATCTACCCAGTGAACATGTTTTGAAAGTATGATTTATAAAAAAATGTATTCCTTTCCTTAGCACAAAATAGTGTATGGTAAAAACAAATATTTTGTAAAAAGTTCTACCAAAGTTTACAAAAAAAAAAAAAGCCAAGTGACTGGCAATTCTGTCTTCAACAGAAAAGAAAGTCCAGAAGATACTGAATATTCAAAAGACTCTAGATTTTGGAAGCTTGCACCTGTTTCAGGTACCTGTTAATGATACAGTGAAAAATAGTTCACAGATACTGGATGCTACAAATGACATAAAGGGAAAAACAAAAAGAAATAGGTTAGAAATGAGAAGAGCAATGCAGAGTCAAGCAAAGGACACACCAACCGTGTGATTGGAAATAATACTGTATTAGCTCCACATACGGCCAGAGCGCACTCTTATAAGCATTAGAGACATCTGTACGGGAGGGCAGAAAGACCATCTGGCTGGCACTAAGCAGGAGGAATATATTGTCCAGAGAAACACTGGTCTTTAATCTGGCAGCTGTGATTGCGGTGGGAGCACCCAGAATCTCTGCTGACTGCCATCACGTGCACCCACTTCACTTCCAGTTACGGCAAACAGAAAGATAAACACCAAATCACAGTAGAAATACTACTTTGAACTTTTCTTGGAGACTACTGAGGTAGTATTCAAAAGCTACGCAATTTTGCTTCACAACAGATCTACATATATTATTAGAACAGAGATAGGCTAACTGATTTACCTTGAGTTTGACAGTAAGCATGAGATTGACTTGCACACTTCAGGAACAGAATGAGGGCTGCCCAGACAGGATCGTTGGTCTTTCTGTACCATCTCTTATTCCTATAAAGGTACGTTCCAGATCAAGCTCTACATCATTTCTAAGGGTGCCATCAGCACTCAGCAGCTTGGCAAACACATTGCAGTGGAAATCAGAGAAGACGACACTAGAACATGCTCTCAGTAGTCCAAGGGCTCAGGCCTTTGTTATACTGATGTTATGAAATAACAGATAACTGAAGAGAGGGAGTGAAGTCATTTGCAATTCTGTTTACACCACAACAGCAACCAGGAAAATCTATGCTCTCACCAACTTTCTTTCCCTGGAGCATGTTAAAGTACGCTGCTCCTAGGTTAGTTTATCCGTAGCCATCAACAGGAACTTCTTTCCAGGCTTTATACATTAGAAAAAGAGCTGCTGTTTCCAGTTCATGTTTTTACTTTCTAAAGGAAATATCAACAAATCTTCTGTTGGAACAACCGTCAAGCTTTCAGAGACCAGCTGCTGCACAACATGGGCTGTATTTTTTTTAAACAGTATCCACAAAACAAAGTAGCCATCAGATGAAAAGCTTAGCCATAGACCAGAAACCCAAATCTGAAGAGATTATAAAATCCTAATATGACAATATTTCATGGGGCATCCACACATCTGCAGTCTTGGGCTTCTTATTTCACTAAGCCCCTAACAGTCGCCCAAATATTGCTAAGCATTTAAGCTGGTCTGAATTTATACAGATTTAGATTTAACTGTCATACCAACTCAGGCTCTAAGGGTTCTACACATCATCTGTGCAAATCTCCACTTTAATCAGCATCAAGTATCGACACTCAGTCAAAATAACTAGCATAAACGTTGCTAAAGTTACACATATTGGAGCCATGCAGAACAGGCAATGCACATCAGCTGCATCAGATGAAAGATCCATACTGCTGATACAAAAAGACATTTTTTCCCCCACGAACTGATGTCACGCTCATAACTTAAAAAACATAGTTTCACCTACCTATGGTGTAAACTATTTTGTAAGTGTATGGATACTTTTCAGAAGTTACAGTATCTTGTATAAACAAAAAGCTTAAAAAATACCCTCAAAGTTACACTCCCTTTTCAACACCAAGTATTTATCCATAAATATCATCAGCATGAAAAAAGATTATTGATAATACTTGGTAATAGAAAGGAACAACATCTAGTGTCTGATCCTCTTCTTATTTCTCTAGGAACTGGTCTGGAGGAATAAGAGATTTTTGTTTAGTTTATTTTTCTGCCAGATGAGTTCCCTAATCTAATGTGCCACGAGGCCACAAGAACAGCTGTGCTGGCACAGTGCTGGCCATAAAGGTGTCAGTGTACAAGCCAGCATAGTAGCAAAGAAAAATTTCCTGTGGATTTTGCTGGGAGCAATTGGAAACTCTCAGAAGTCAGAGTTGTCTATTCAAAGGGAAAAGGTCACAAGAGAGTTTGGATTTGGGATACAGATGTTACACTTGCATGCTCTTTAGACAGATGAGGCTTCTGAAAATGCAGATTATTGTTTTTAACCTGGTATTTTGGCTATGCCACCATTAGCGCATTAAACACTAATCTTAGTCATACATCATTCATCAGATGAAGATAGACTGATGTCAGTTTGTTTAAGTATTTGAAAAAGCTGCTTCTAAATTCTTGTTCATTTTACAGCAACTAACGATCTACATCAGCAAGCCAGAAATAGCATTATCATCACCGACATTGCCTGCTACTGCCACATGAGACCACAGCTCTCTTCACTGTTCCCTGCACTAGTTTGGTCCCTTATCCCAGTACCAACACTCTGCTGGGGACCCTCAAGAAACTGTACCCAGCTTCCCGTGGCCAGTGCAAGGGTGTAAGAAGCAGGCAGCAGCAGCTGCACATCTCCGTCCTGATGACACTAGCCATCTGTGAGGTTCAGCCTAACCCCAACAGCATCTAACATGGGTCATGCTAGAGGACCGATGCCCACAATTTGCTCCATAAACTACCCGTTCACTTTCCAGGAGAGGAGCAGGTAGGCTTCACTGCACAGCACCATACGCTGTGTCTGGCCAACAAGTCACCCAGCACCCCCATTCCCCCCCTGCCCCGTGTAGCTCACCCAGAGCAGGCAGGAGGCCAGTCAAGCTGTGCTAGCCTGTATCTGTATACTGGACAACTTTCCTATCTGTCCTACCCACAGCTAACAAACAGCAAGCCTTAATCTTCCTGTGCCTGTTAATTCTGATGGAGCTTTTGTTTCAAGTCATTTCTCTGCTCTTTCGGGGAAGTCATGAAAAGCATGTGTCAGCACAACTTGCTGCTGAGGAAGGCATTAGAAAGGATTTGAACTGACTCCCCATGGCAACAGACCCTGAAAGGGAATTAGCATTTGCTCCCCATTCCTCGAGAAGCCTAAACGGAATTTGTGTTTCTCCTATTCAAGGAATTATTGCCAGGAGTGTGGCATGCTGTCGCCTCTACTGCTCAGAGGGCACTGCTTCAGAAGACACCTACCTCGCACGCTCTGCGTTCAGCATAACAGTCATCCCACCAGACGTGGAACAGATAAATATGAGTAAGTGTACGTGAATGAAGCTTTCCAGGACTCTGCACACCTTTCTGCTGCTTTTGCCAGCTCTCTGTACACCAAGTCACTAATCCAAATCATTTTTTGGTTTTTCTGCATAAAGGTTTTCAAGCTCCAGATGTTGAACACAAGATCCTTTCTACATCGGAGATTATCATCTACAGAGAGTGAACTCACTTCACCACATTGGCAATGCTAATTTTTTTTAATGCATCATCAACAACACATCCTCAGACTCTGTTATACTCTTTGAGATTCTTTTATATTTTCTCCAACTTCTTCTATAAACACCACCCCTCACTTCAAAATAGGCAGAGGAACACACAGGAAGCCCAGAACTGTCAGCTCCAAGAGCCATCTGCCCCAATATGAATGGTCCCAAAGTTGGGGGAATTGATTCATCTCAGAAGCAGTTCATGACCTCCCAGATTCCTAGCTCATGCCTCAATTCTCCAGGTAAAAACTGAGACAAGGGGGGGGGGGGAATCAATCCAACTTTACCTTCCATACTGAAGATGACAAATTTCCATGAACTCCAATGAATTACACTACTGCACGGGGTCAAGAAAAGAAACCCCCATTCACAGCACTCAGGCCGGTGGTGCTGATGCTGACCAGGGTGACCTACTGAAAGTGTCAGCAAAAGGAGACCGCTGGTCTCCCAAGAACACATCCAGCACTGCTTTTAGCTGAAGCTCTGGTTAGCGTTGCTTCACTACACGCATCTCTGCCTGGAGTGTGAAACATAAAAGGCAAGTGGAGGGAGTAGATGTTCTCACAGAGATTCAACACAGCCAGAAATACTTTGTTCTTACCTATCATTATTTTAGAAAACATTAATTCTCTTTCTAGAAATGAAAATCAACATTTCCTCTCCTGTAGGTCATTTCACAGCTTTAAGAAGGACCTTTTCTTCCTCAACAGATCAACAGAAACATGCCTTGTAAAAAGTGGTATGCAGCACACCAGCTCACACACTCTCACTAGGAGTAAATACTTAATAATTTCCACAAGCCATTTTTCAGACACACTGTTAATATATGAGACCCTAATCTTTGAAATGGGCAACACTGCCATTTCAATAGCTGAAAAAGCTATTGCTGAATTTACAGCTATTGCTATAACCTCTGAAACCCTAGATGTTCCTCTGCTGTAGCACAGAATAATTCAAACAATGTGATAAAATATGAAGATAAAATAAAATGCCTGGAAAGCACATGTGCCAACACAGCCAGCCATGTACATGGATGATCTGCATCTTGTATGACATTTGGCTACTTATCAATTGACATGCAGTCCCCCAAAGAGCAGACATTTTATGCTACAACTCTTTGCATTTGCCATCAATTGACACAATTGATAATTGCCAATATTCTTCCATTTTTTCTTGTGGGGACACTACCAACCAACATATCAATTACCTAGAACTAAGACCAAGCAAAGAATATGGGAAACATGTCGATACGAGGCTCAGCAATGCCCGATTTAGACCTGTGCAGTTACAGTCCACACATCCTGTACTCATCTCAGTGACACACTTAGTCATGCGCAGTGTGCATGGGTACCTGAACTTTGTGTCAGTTCCAATAAATCAAGTCTGTAACAGAGCATGGACTGCTCTACACAACAGCTTGTCCACACTTGAAACTTTGTGCAAGCAACCTTGAGTTATTTCAAGTTGAAGAGACTCACATGGACACCTCTTGCCAAGAATGATACACGGCTTTAATGCACGTAGCCAAATGCCCTTGAAGCAGTTTGCACTGTTCCCCCGTGGACCTGAGCCTCCGCAGGGGCCCATGTTGGATCCCCAGCATCATGTCCCTGGCTTTTTCCAGCACTGCAACAGGCACCTGCTGCCGAACCGCCGTCAGCAGCTCTGCCCACCTCTCCCTTCCACTCCTCTGTACTCCCACTGCCCTTGGGGGAACCTTAATCCGTGCCTATCTGCAGTAGCAGATATTTCCTCACCTTCTGGATCTCCCAACCTGCCTTTCCATATCTCAAATATGTGCTCCACATCACTCTCAGCTACGCAGGTACAAGTAGACAGTGCTTCTGTAATGCCACACGAGCAGCAAAAGGCTTCAGGAGTCAGGAAAGCAGAGGACAAGCTCAGACCTCTGGAGTAACGGTAATGTTCCAGTCTCCATGGCCACTGAGGGCAAGAGAGCCACCTTTGTTACAGAAAACAATTCCAGCTTCCTAAAATAAACAAGAAAGGGAAAAAAACTCCACCAAAACAATAACAACCAAAAAGAGTACATACACCTCCCCCCTCGCCATTAGGTCAGTCTGCACTAACATTGGCCAACCTCAGCAGTTCTCCAGTGGAAGCATCTTCTGCTTATGGACTTGGAAGCAGAGACAGATTTATCCCTAGCACAGTCCAGACCCAGTGGTTCAAAGCAATTAATCTCTGGTGTGCTGCTCAGCCCTGCTCCACTGCCCGGGGGAACCATGCTTTGCTGGTTAGTGGCTTTAACACCCTTCCAGTACAATAGCCATGATGATTGCTCAGAACATACGCTGCATCCTACTATGCCAAGAGGAAAACGCCATAATAACCGTGTTCCTAAAGCACCTTCACTTCAAAACATTCAAGTCAGTCTGAAGCACTAACAACAGAAATTTCTGTGAGACCCTACAATGCAATTATGCACAGCGGTCTTGCCTCCTCTGAGGACACAGGCAGGAAAAATTGTCCTATTGAAGACAATACAGGAGGTCTCCAACAGACCTGGAAACAGACCTCAGCTTTCATAATTTGGAGTGTTTGTGATTTTTTTTTTTAAACATTCAAACTTCTTTAAACATATTAAAAAAAAAAAAAACCACAAAGCAAACAAAACCAAAATAAAAAAGAAAATCCACCACCATCACACCACCTGGTGTAGCTGTGGCCCTGGCTTTGCCATCTAGGCTACCAATTTAAATTGAATTGGATCTTGGGTGACATCTTAAAAAAAATTAAATCCTTATACAGAATTCATTAAAGGAAAACCATTCTATTTGTAGGAAGATTACTTTGTAGAACCAACAGAAGTACACAGCTTCAGCGTTAAAGCCTTTCCCAGAAATAAGGGGAAGCTAAATATTGAATATAGGACTAATTTTCATTCTCCGTTCTGATGCTTACCATAAAACTGTTTTACTGCCATGGGTATTTCTTGACTGTTTTAAATTACAGATCGACTCATGCAAAACTGGGATCTGTTAATAGCGGGTGGCCTCTCCTTTGCTTTTATGGAGTGAAAATCTTATTCTCCTTTACAAATACTGGTGATTTTGATCAAAGTCATCATGGGACACCCGCCTCAAAGGGTAAAAGGACAGAAGCATTAAATCAATTCCCTAGGCAACCTCCCAAGCTGAGCCAGTATTGTTAAAATAATGAGTTGTGCACCACTTGATCCAAAACCACCAGCTGATCCCCATTTTTATAGACAATAGGTAGCATAAAACCAGAAAGCGTCTGCAACCCGTTAGATCATTTCTCACAAATTGTGCATCTTCAACTGATAAAACA
>VFFE01007869.1:4754074-4804786 GCA_008921705.1 Burhinus oedicnemus | reverse complement strand
ACCTTTACGGAAAACCAAGAACCGTTGACAATGGGCACCAGCGTCCCTAACAAAGATGAAACGTGGAGTTGGTATTTTAAAATAAGAACTGCCGGTTGCTGTGATGGGTAGCGCACTAACAGCACCAACGTTCGCAGGACTGGCAGGTTTGATCCTCAGCTGTTTCCTGGGGGGGCCGCAGGAGCAGTGCGCAGCGGCAGTGGGTGCGCAATCCTGTTATACCCGGCTTTGTCAGACCTTAAACTTTGCCTTACACATGCTTTTTCTGGGCACTGGAATTACAGAATTGAATTTTGGAGCACCAGTATTTGCTTCTTAAGGAAGTCTTGGGAAACAGCAACAAATTACACTCGCGAGCGCAGGTGCCGATGACTCTTCTGCATGGCAAGTCCCCATAACAACACGGCCATGTCTAACCGGCACCGAAGGGCAGAGCTGTTCTCTGTCTCTGCTCCCCATGCCCTGCTGCACCGATCCTTCACCCTCTCCCCTGGGACCCCTCTCCCTTCACAGTGATCCTGCTCAGGAATTTAAAGCAGGACAAACCCTTTACCTACAAAAATCCAATTTCTGCCATTTCCCTTTTGCTAGAGACAACACCCATCTGACTTCCCCGGGCCCGCTCTGGTCATGCAGGACCACACAGCCCCTGCATGGGGGCTTGGTGGATCTACAGCAGCTCCTGGTATCCCTCGCTTTCTCCAGCTGCCGTTTCAATAACAGACCCTCAAGGAAGAGGTTGGGTTGCTTCTTTCTTCTCGTCTTTTCAAAAAGTTGGGGGGTTTTTTTATAATGTTAAAGATGTTTAAGTCTACAATAATTCTAATCTTTCAAAAAAATTAATTATTCCACTTTAAAATAGTGTTGGGAGAAAAAAAGTAGCAAGACCACAAGTTTACTGGTTCTTTTCAGCAATCAGCTAATCAGGGGGTACAACAGTAACATTTCTGACTTGTGTTACAATATAGCAACATAGATTAAAAAAACTAATCCATCAGTTGTTCCTCCAGTTTGAAAGAGGAAACAGTTACTTAATTTCGGTCACATTTTATATATATTACTACTGTTTTGGAGCGTATGTTTAATTTTGACCTTGCCAAGTTCATCTAATATACTGATAAAGCAATTCTCAACCCATCTTTATTAACAAGTTTCACTGGCACCATCATAAATAAACAAACAAAATTGCAAAGTAAAAGCAAACCCTAAAACATCTATGAATTTAATTTCCCATATTCTGCAGATGAGAAGGTTTTCCTCAAAGTCAGAAAAATTAAAAAAAGAAAAAAGACTCTCTAGGGGTATGGCCAAGATGTGATTAAAGCAAGTGGCCCGTTGTTCCAATAAAGACACAGAACCGAAGTGCCTCGTACACAGTTAATCCAGTGGAGAGGATCTGGCTAGGACTGAAAGATGCATCCACCTTTGACTACAAATCCCTGAAATATTCTTGTATTCTTTGTGCTTATGCAGAGGTGAAATCGGAAGACTTTTAGTTTGGAGAGTAAAACCAATGTCCTTTCATTTAGCTTGGCGGATTTTGCTGTACTCAAAACAAACTGCGAGAACGTGCTGTGGCTGGACCACAGCTCACAGCCAGGGGAGATCTACAGCTCAGGGTTTGGTTTCCACCGACCGCCAAGGGGGTCCCCCTGTGAAGGGAGAGGCGACGAGACACAGGAACAGGCTTCAGTGCCCAAGGAAGCACCTGGTCACACTGTCCTCTCCTGGACACCTTCTTACTCCTCCTTATGCCACGTCGACACTTTGCACACACCCATGTCCCCTCCAGTCAGTCAAAAGTTGGTATCAATTTACTTTTTTCCTAAAACATAGAGCAACAAAAGATCCACAACCCCTTCCGGGGGTTTGGAACACAAAGCTCAGGAGGCAATACTTCAAATATTGACAAGGCAAGAAACACAGAATGGAAAAGAAAATCATATACCTTTCACAGGTATTTTTAATAGCTTTCTTTTTTAATAGCGATGTACCATATACATCCAACAATGCCCAAGTGCCCTCTCTCTAGGCATACAGTATGCTTGCTGTACATCACTAAGGCACTCAGGAGGGAAGTCATTTTTGACAAATGCAACGGGAATGTTTCCACTACACAGCATCAGTAATAAGTTTCTGCAGCAGCTCTACCACAGGATTTAGCTTGTCTGATTATGTGACAGCAAGTCGTACACCAGCTCACTGGGAATTTGGCAAGTTTGTCATCACCAAATCATTTCCAAAGGCACTGATCATCTTTTCTTACCACTACCTGGGAATAGTCACATTTTTCTGCACTGATCTTGAATCTGAATGTTCAAATTTTAGTAACATACAGGAACTGACACTATCAATTCATTCCCTCTAAATAACAATCTCCTTCCGAAGGCCTACGTGCCCTCTCCTTTTGAAACCTGTCTCTGTGTGCTAGCTGCTGATCCGTCCACTTGACGTCTTCAGGACTCAAGGCCTAGAGTATCATGCGTTACTCTTAAGTCCTACCTTACAGCAATTTTTTGTCAAGAAAGTACCTTGAACGTAAATCAAAATGCTTTGAAACAGCAGAAATAAATTCAACAAATGTAATTTGTTTATAAAAATATTTTCTTATAAATCTTTAAAGCTTATAAAAGCCAGAAAATACATTTAAAAGAATCTCTGAAACATTTCATTCTTTGAGATGTGGTTACAGTTCAGAAAGTGAGAAGAAACAAGGCCCACAGACATTTTACATTTATCTTCCCACAAGGAATTCTGTAGTACAACATGCTTAACCTGCAAGTCAAAATGCCTTTGACATCCTTCCCTGGGTCAGCTCCCTGTGTCACACCATTTCTGTTCGAAAATAAAGAGCTGGAACTTAGGTGACAATGCTGCTGTTTAGACAGACATGGCACAATTAGCTTTTCCATAGTTATTGTATGGAAATTCAGACGCTGGTTATCCCAGCGGCCATGACTCTGAAGCTAGAGCTCGGGCATATGTATGTAGCACATAGGTGCCATTTTTTAACAATTACTTTCTGAACTTACATATTCATATTTGGAGGGCAAGTGGTATCACAGACAAGCATACCACCGTCTCAGCCACCCATTTTTTCAGTGATGTGGCATTTAAAAATACCTATATTCCTGTTTATTGATTATGGGATATGTCTTTGTAATAAAACTAAAATGACCTTGCTAGTCCATCCAATATTTAAACTGCATCAATTGGTCCTCTTGCATTTCCACGAAGACTGTCCTTCGTCCTGCAGCTTTTTAAATTTTGGCCCAAGTAGGAACCACCAGCCAAATCCCAGAATGACACAGATGACAGATTCCACGTAGTAACCGTCCAAGGTAGTAACACAGGAACCACCAGCTTTTGTGCAGAGCTGAAAGACAGAAGCAGAAGGTGATGCATTAAGTATTCTCTGGGAGACACAGAAACATAGACTCTTAGAAACTAGGCATTAAACATCTGATGTTTTGGTTTTTTGGTTTTTTTTTAACTTGCTTTTGGTTGTGACTAAATGTATTTGTTTAATCTTCCTTGTTTCTTACGGAGTTAGTAAGAGAGGCTTTCAAGTGTACCATTGGTATGAAAAGTAACAAAACTGCTATAAAACATTTGGTAAATGGAGCACATTGGCCCAAGGGGCTAACTCGAGCAAACAGAAGCTGTCCAGCTGTCCCATCCTGGCCTGGAGGTGCAAGCACTGTTCTTAACCCCATCAAGTTTTTCAACCCCCCAGCCGTCCAAATGACTTCTTTAGAAATCATACCCTTGCATCTCACCACACTGCATCTGCAAATGGACAGTACAAAATACTGCCTATTTCTGGGAAAAACATGCCCAGGATGGTTTTTAATTGCAGAACTGGAAGATAAAAACTCCAGCATTTAAAGGGTACATGTATAGCACACGATCATTTCTGCTATTGTTCAGCTTTCAGTACTGCTATAATCCCAAGATAAATCAATCCTCTGAGTTGAGGTTCTGCCAGCAGTTTCATTATTCTGAGACATGTCAAGATCAGATTAGGAATAAGAAGGGAGTGGTGGTGGAACATTACCAACTTGGAGGATGCAAAAAAAAGATCAGAGGAGTGAGGTGAAGGAGGAAGGACTTAAGTTCAGTAGAGGCCCAGGCACAGGGAACCTAATCAGTGGCAAGCCAGTGACAGGCAGAAAAAGCACACATGAAGCGGAAGCAGTTTCCCCTCTGTAACTAGCAAAAACTGCAAGTCAAGTTCAAACAAGTCATGTTTGACTCCTAGAACACTTTGTTTATTTAGAGAACATCCACATCCCAAAGAGTCCTGGCATTCAAGAGTGAAATAAATCTCAGTCATGAGTATGGAACAAAAATCCCCAAAACCCCGAAAACATTTCCACCCTTCCAAGCAGTCACGTTAAAATTTCTTATTTGCTCATGAGGAGGTGAATTTGAAACCTTGCTTGCCAGGCAGTTTTGCATCCTGTTGTTTGATCTGTGTACAGTAGCACAGCATGTTCTTTGTTCTCTTCCACAGGGCTCCCCAGAACTGGGAAGGCAGCCAGTGACACCGCTCAGTTTCACGTGGAAATTGAACATCAAAGACAAGAGAGCAAAGTAACATCACAGGAGAAGGTATCAAGGTATTCCAATAGGAAGCCTCCAGAAAGACAGAAGGAACAAAAACCTACCACAAAACTTACGGGACTTGGGAGACAGACAGCCTGCCAAGAACAGAGTGCCTAATTACACAGCTCTTACCTTAGCGAGGTTTACTCTCAAAAATGTAACTACAGCCTCCTTACACCGCAGAGAATGTGCCACCAATCTAGTGCTTCTACCACCAGCTTTTCATCCCAGCCCAGAAAGAAACGGACAACTACTCTGCAACCGCAAATCTTTGGTAAGCTGTTAGTTATTAAGAGTGTACAGAAAAAAACAGACTTAATTTTACCAGACGGGAAAATTAACTCAATCAGTGGGAATTTTTAAGCATAATCTATGCACTATGAAGGTTTTCAAAGGCTAAAAAATACTAAGAGAAGCAATTTTATCGAGAAATGATTGAACAGAGACCTTCACCGCCTCCAAAACTTACTTCTGCAGCAACTGTAGTTCCACAGGTCTGTTCCTGGGCCCCTGCACACTCTTTCACTGTGAGTGGGTCCACAAGCCAGAGTGCAACGGTGGAAGGCCAGTTCCCTCCTAGATTCGACACAGTATTTAGGAGTGTCATGTAGGTTCCTCCTATCAGCGGATCGCTGACTTTGGCGTTGAAAGCCATTATTGCAACATACATGCTATACAGCGTGATCTATAGAAGAGGTAAGAAAACCCACAGGACAGTAAGTTTTCCCCAGTTACAGACAATGACAACTAAAAACCCTAACATAAAAACTGTTTTAAGAGATTACTTGAAGTTAGCAACGCTGACTGAAAAACAATCCGGACAGCTTAAAATTGCACAAGAGAGAAATTACTTCTGCATTCTGTCTCTCTTGTAGCCTTGCCACATGTCTCAAGTCATGCTGACACAGACCCAGCCTCGCATGCATCGGAATGACTCAGGTTATCAAGCTGAAGTACAATAAGGCCAGCTAAAATAGCACATAAAAATAATACTTTTGCATTTAAAAATCAATTCTCAAGGCATTGCATACATTTTAGTTCTGATCCAAAGCCCAGTTTGTATCAGGCATTTGTCTTCTAAGCCTTTGGATCAGATTCATTATGATGTTGCTTCAAAAATCACTAATGCAGTTTTTCTAGGACCTGGATCACATAACTTTACAGATCTGCACAATAAGCACAATCATCAATCATCAGGCCTATGAAACTCAGTCAGAATGCTGGGATTTCTTCAACTCCACCATGCTTTTAAGCTTCTGGTTTGAGCATGGAGGGGGGGGGGGAGGGCGCAGATCTGCGAAACAAAAGTAGATCTGATCAACTAAAAGTAGCTTCATAGATGATGTCCAACGCAACACAGGGAAGAAGGAGAAATGACATTGGCAAGAGTATCAAAACTAAATATAGCCATACAGCACAACAGGTCAGACTTAGAGGAATTCTAGTGTAACTAAGGACAAGAGCAGATAACAGCATTTATAGTCCTCTCGTCAACTGATATGAAATACCCTCCTGTCCCCCTCCCCTTCCCACATACAGTGTATGTTACCTGATGTAAAGCATAACTCAACAATACTACAACATAGTAGTAGACAGGAAATCCTCCTTCATGTTTTACTTTAGGAGTCCACCATACCAAAAAAGCAAATTCCAGACCAAGCAGTAATCTGGAGGAATAAGAAAGTTAATTGGTAATTCAAGTAATTCTCCTCCCCATGTGTTTCCTTGATACAAAGCAATTATCGAATACTTACACATACAGAATACATTAAAACAGTCTGTATCTAAATAGTTAAAGCTATTTCTATCTTAGATAGAATTAGATATTAAATATTTGACAAGCACTGAAACTGTAAACATTTTATACTGAAACAATTCTGTCATCCATATAAACAATTCACTACTAGACCTCCTATACCAGCTTTCTCCCCTGCCCCTCAAACAGAAATTTATTTTTTGTAGAAAGCAACGCACAAGATACCTCACCAAATCCAGCTGGAGCAAAACTTACTCTTTTTTTTTTTTGGTGAAAACATAATAGTTGCATAAGAGCATGTTAAAGTAACAGCTACCTGTTACAGACACATTATGTGATTTACTGAGTAACAGCATTCAGTAATTTGCTGGATTCACTGTTTTTTAGAATTCCATAGGCAAACTCCTATAAAAAACCCTTAACACAGACACAAAATGTCTCCTTGTCTGTATCAGCCTAATTCAGCTTCTTTTACTCTCCGTTACCTCAGCAAAGCCCACATCCAGCAGATGCACCAAACGACTTGTCAATGTGTTCTGCCACTCTCGCTTTGGGAAGCACACATAATTTCACAGACACAGTCCTGGATCTCGTCAGAACAGTTCATGAATAAGGAACTATTGACACTGGATAAGAGCAGGAGAGTACTGCTCTAATGCTGTCGCATATGCATCTTAAAAACACCTCACGTTCCGCTTTCTTACATGTGTTACTACATGAATCAAGGCACAAGACACAGAGTTCAACTTACTCTGAGAATTCTGACATACTTTCTTGTACCTGGAAGTTTAAGAATTACACAAGAAATTCTATACTTGATCTGAATACACAAATTACTACATTTCTGTCAAACAAGATTTGTTTGTTTTTACCTGAAAGGCATAGCTTTATAAAATGTGTTCAGCGGTTGGGGGCCTGCTGTGTATTTGCTGATAATTAGAGGCAATATTATCTGTAAAGGAACCATTGGAACCGCTAGCAGAGCCAAGTGCTCTTTTGGGACTCCCTCTTCCACCAGTTTGAGTCCTGTTACAGCATCTGCTGCTGAAAATCCAACCTGCAACGTAAGTTAGAGAAAATAAACTGAGGAAAGCAGTGATAGTTTGGCCAGAAATCCAGTTTACTCGGTATTAAGTAAATTGAGAAATGTGATAGAGTACAATTCACTTTTGTGTCTCATTTCATCTCCAGATCTGTTCTGGAACATGTTCTACACTTACATGTTTTTGTTATAGTGCCAAAACTATACCAAGAACATTAAACATAGCAATGAGATTCATGCCTGTACGATAATTGCTGTCGGTATCCACGGTGGCCAACAAGAACTCATGGAAACCTAGTTTGTACAGAGTTGCAGACTCTGGGAATAATATTTAGGTTGAAAGAAACATGTTCTGTCCTTTTAACAGCAGACTACACAAACAACCTAACTGTTTAAAAATGTTTAAAACCAAATTACTTCAATACTAGATTGCAATCAAACATCTCTTTAATGCTCGTGCAAACACTTACAAAAGCTCAAACAAATGTTTTCTGCTGTACAACCCTGGTTAGCGTGATGATATAAACAACTCTGTTTCAAATTTCATGTGAAAATTCAGAACTCTGATGACAACCCCTAGCAAAACTAAGAAATAAGTTACATCACAGGGACTCGGCAATCTTTCAGACTCTGATATCACCAGAATCTAACAATTCATACATGTATTTACTTACTTTTGCTGTGAGAATCAAGAGACAGAAAGTGAGAACTGCCGGCATCTTGATTATTGAGAATAGCAGCCTGTATGTATCAGTGATGCCTTTCGTTTCTTCTTTTGTTGGTGTTAGTTCCTTGTTTTCTTTTTTCAAAAGGGCAACCAGTGTAGTGGTAATTAAAAAGACAGCTCCCCAGAAAAACAGGAAATCTGGAGGGGAAAA
This sequence comes from Burhinus oedicnemus, assembly GCA_008921705.1. Taxonomy (NCBI): domain Eukaryota; kingdom Metazoa; phylum Chordata; class Aves; order Charadriiformes; family Burhinidae; genus Burhinus; species Burhinus oedicnemus. Next base: position 4,796,502 of record VFFE01007869.1, on the reverse strand, counting down.
AAAAAATCTTTCTAGAAGCCATCATCAACACTTCATTAAAAATTCACTGAGTATCTAAAATGCAGTTATTTTGCAAAAATATAAGCCTAACAATAAAAAACTGAATAAAAACTGACACAGCTCTGCCATGCCCCTCACTCTATAACCACGTTTGCCTGAGATCTGAGAAAGAAGAGCAGCAGCAAACCGGGTCACTCCCCTGGTGTTCTGCGTATTGTTACCACAACCAGCATGTTGGAGGAGAACCAGAAACAAAAATGAAAGTGTTGAAGGATTACACATACAATCACCAAAAGCTGACCAAGGAGGAAAAAACACATTTAATAGTTACAAGATGTGGAAAAAACTTCAGAGGAAGAAGTCATATACAACTCTCCCATTGATTTATTGTGTAGTCATGTAACTATTCTGTGTCTCAATTCTATACTCCCTATATAATACCTACGTACCACCTGAAGAAAACAAAAACGTACTTACAAGTGTAAAGATGGCCTGATGAAAGTCTTTATGCAGTCATCAAGCAGAGAGTCACTCAAGTATGTCTGTTTTAAGTAGCTATTATACTTGCTAACCCTTAAGTGCTCTATTTTAAGCAGATACAATATTTGCTAAATTGTGGATTTGAAGACAGCAATAGTAAAACCACACCAATATTTTATGGCTAGTACTTTTTGAGTTAGTGAATGGATTAATCTAAATTAATCCTATCCTCTACCTTTATGAAAGAGGCAAGAAAGAACTCAGTAACATGCAGAGGGTAAGACAGAAGTAGCCTTTTATCTTCCTGGTCACGAGCAACTCCAGGAGCCTCACGATGACTTGAAAGTAAGCAGCAAGGACTGGTGAAAGGGCAAAGACAGTGCAAGGTTTAGTCAATTATTAGCTGCTTCTTATGCGCAGGAAGAGAACAAGCACGACAAGCATGGAAGAAAACACGGAAAGACTACTTTAGCTATATCCTAGCATTTTCAGTGTAAAAGAAAAAAAGGCATTTCAAACCATTTTCTGCTGTTTCCACACCAGCAACTTTTCCCTTTTCTAAAGTAAAGAGGTCATAACCAATGTTGTCAGATTGCTCTCTTCTCTGTTAAAAAAAAGGTACTCTGAATATACATTTTTAAGTAAAAGATGAATTTTCAGAGAGTCATGCTAATCACAGCTAGTGTCTACAAAAGGCACACAGCAGTGGTACTCTAATAATAGCACTAAGCATCATCACCACAGTGAGAGACCTAGAGTGCGAGGACAGGAATAGAAATAGCTTTGAGCATCATTGCATGAATTCTCCTGATCAGGTCAGCCCTGTCAGCCGCAATACAGCAATGGCTGGATTAGCTGAAAAAAAAAAGAAAAACCAGCCATATAGTCCACTAACAGGCTACAAGTAAAAGAACTTTAAAATTACAGTTTGCACAAGGAATTTCTAGCATAAAGTTTCTGGTGCCACCAGTGCTGCCTGGCCCCATCCCTGTTTTGTCTCTATACTATTACAAGCAAAATAAATCACTGTGTTGGGGCAAAGCAAGCTTTTGAACTAGATCTGGGACAGACCAGGCTGGAAAATAACCATTGACGAGGCGTGCGTGGGGGTAATGGGCGCTCCATCACAACAGCTCTTCCCATAAAAAAGGGCACTCCACCATCACTGGCCCAGGTAAGTTTGGGCTGCCTTGAAGGGGCACCTTCTTCCTGCACTCGCACTTTGCCTCTCTTCCTTCACGCTGGGACAGGCGTTCATGTGACAACTAACAACTAACGCTGTTGCTTCTCCACAACTTGAAGTTGGCTTGGGATCATAAAGTGTTGTCTTGTTCCTTCCCTAGCATCGGCACTCAGCCTACGACAAAAGCGTTCAGAGATCTGAACTGGCAGAAAACTATTCACCTTTTCAAACTGTTTTCTGCTGCTTTAATTGCCTGAATGAGCCCATCATGAGCCCCGTTACAACCAGCGCTAGGACCAGAGAGCCACTCTCCTCATCTCAGTGAGCTGGTTTACAGTACTGCTCTACGGCTGCTTCAGGAGAAGTGTGGACACAGCAGTGTGGCATAGTCACACGGACAAGGGAACAGAAATTTCTTGCAGCCAGTTTTACCACCCAAAAAAACATATCCTGCAACTATAGTGTCAGAGCTATTTGTTTTTCTTACTCCACCCAGGTTAGTACTCCAGGACAAGTTAAACAGGTTGCTTTGGTGGTTTTTGTTTTGGTGATTTTTTTTTTTTTTTTTTTTTGAAAGACAGCACTCTTGTAATAGTAACAAATCCATTTATACACACAGTACTGAGAAGAAAACAAGACAACAGAAAACCTGGACAGCGGAGGTAAGTATAGACAAACCAAGCTCTCGACTACACTAGTGATTTGCAGGTTGCATCAGCAGTAAAAGACGTCAGTCTGCCGCTGGAGCAAGAGAGAAGAGACACGCCAGCACTTACGAACTACACAGTAAGGGAAAACAAAGGAAAGCAATAAACCAGCAGCATATTACTCTATGCCTGTTGACATATAGACTAGACATAGTGTTAGCAACAGGAAGGAAAGAGGAAGACTAGTTAGCAATTGTGATAGCTAATAAGACAAAATGTCTTGGAAGCTGGTTTCCTGATTTATCAACAAGATAGGTACAGGATAGAAAGTGAAAACTAGCCTGCAAACAACTCAACTCAGCTTTCGCATACCTTTTCTTTTACATGATACAGGCAGAGCAATCAATGTAAGAGAAAAAACCTAAAACCATGAGAATTTACTCTTCATTGCTAGCCATGGTCACTTTGAGACTGCAACCACAAGTGGTGCCAGCCCGTCTTGTCCTCCCATAAGCTGAGCTGGCTAAACTCAACCTTGCAAACAAAACATGTATTTTAAGCATCTCCTAGGGAATACGCCTAACATCAACCACCACATGTAACCTTTCTGAAAAAAGCGAAAACAAACAAAAAAACCCCCCAAACCAACACAAAAAACACCAAACAGAAAACATCCCTACACTAACAGCTACTTATGGCTAGATTACCAGACTTCATTTAATTCATTAAAGAAAAAAAACAAAATCCCCCTTAATTTACTAAAATAAGGCCTTCCTTCAGAAATTAGCTATGCGGTCAATGCTGAACACTTGTCATTTCTATTTCTATGAATAATACCATTTTGGAACAGTCAATTTTTTTTTTAATTTCCCCTTTCTTTCCTCCCAGAAGGAGATGTGATTAAAAGGCCTCCCTAATGAGAGGCAAGGCTTTTGGTTTGTTTGGGTCTTTTTAAACAATAATCTAGTCCATGGTCATTAAACTAGGGAAAAAAAAATTGAAAAGATCTCCAAAGTGCTTTGGTCTGCCAAGATAATGACGAGGCAGGTTTCCCCCACTCGTAAGCCCAGAGAAGCCTGGAAGTCCAGCGCCTGCAGCAGCGGACCCCGCCAGCCTCCCGGTGGGCTGTGCTTTCTCACGGGCAGGGGACAAACCAAACCTGCTCGGTGCGCAGCGCCAAACCACTGCTCGCTCCGAACAGAGCTTTGGTCCAGGCTCAGGGAAGAGTCATCCCCATCCCAGCATTAGCACGCGCAGGCCAGCGGTACCCAGGCAGTACCTGAGAGGGTAACAATCCCCTGGGGCTGGGGCTGGAAGCGCAAGTACTTGTTGCAGAAGGAGGCCGACTCGAGGGCCAGGAAGAGGACGTTGCCCAGGAAGTAGCCGGCCGTCTGGCCCACAGAGTTGCAGGTGGAGGCGTAGCCCACGTTCTCCCTGGACAACATGGTCAGGGCCCAACCGTCCACCGCAACGTCCTGCGTCGCCGCCAGGAACTCGAAGAAGAAGAAAGTCCCGGTGAGGGCCACCACGTTGGGGCCCCGGCCCTCCCCGTCGCCCAGCAGCAGGTCCACCTGGGTGGACATGTAGATCATGAAGAGCCCCAGGATGTACTGCGTGGGCACCAGCCAGGACTTGCGGCGGCCGAAGCTCCGCAGGTAGACGGCGTCCACCAAGGGGGCCCAGAGCAGCTTGAGGCTGAAGGGCCAGAAGACGAAGCTGAAGAAGGCCTGGTCGGTGTAGCTGGCGCTCTTGCTCTGCAGGATGAGGGGGACGCTGCCCGCCAGTCCCAGCGGGATGCCCTGCAGCACGTACAGCACCAGCAGCAGCAGGATACTGCCCAGCTCCGCCCGGCACCCCCGACCCCCCCGGGAGCTCGTCTCCGGCGGCGGCAGCAGCGCCTCGGCCTCGCCGCCCGGCAGCCCGTCCCCGCAGAGCACCAGGTCAGGCGGCGCCTCGTTCCTCACGTCCAGACAGTGATGGTGGCTCCCGGCCCGGCGCTGCCGGCCGCCCTCCTTGGCCGCGATAGCGGGCGACATGTCTCCCCCGGCGGCGGCGCGGGGGCCGCGCTAGCGGGCCGAGGCGGGAGCGGACGCCGCCGCTGAGGAGACGCCGCCGCGCACCGGCCCGGCCCGGCCCCCGCCAACCGCCGCCGTCCCGCCCCTTCCGGGCACGCGGGCGCTGGCGGCAGGCGTGGCTGCCCCTCATTGGCGCGCCGCGCGCTGACGTCAGGCGGCCGCCCCGGCTCCTCCTCCCCGCGGCGGCGGCGGCGCAGCCGGGCGGCATTAGCTCATCGCGGCGCGGCGGCGGCGGCTCCTCGCCGCCCTTTCTTCCCCCCCTCCCCGCCTCGGGGCCGCCCTGCCGCTCGGAGGCGGCTCCGCGCCCCGGCAGCCCTCATGGCCCTCTGCAACGGAGACGCCAAGGTCAGTGCTGCCGCGCTCTTCCCCTCGCTCCCCCGCCGCGGCCCGGGACGCTGCCCGCCGCCCGACCGGGCCTGACGGGCGCTTTGTGCCGCCGGGGCCTGGCCTGGCCGCCGCTTCGGCCGGCGGGCACGTGGCGCGGTGGGACCAGGCCTTTTTCCCCGCGGCCGCCTCCCGGAGCAGGCCGGGGTCCGCGGGGCCGGGAGGCTGCGGGGCCGGCGGGGGACCGGTGGCTCCCAGCCCGCCCCCCGGCGCCGGCAGCTGCCCGCCTCCCCTGCCCCCCCCGCGCCGCTCTGCCCGCTCGGTCACGCTCTGAGAAAATCGATTAATTTCACAATCCGGGTTTCGATGGGATTTCTTCAAACGGCGGCTCACGGGGTGGCCCAGCTCGCCACGGCCCTGCGCTGCCTGCGGGGTGAAACAGAAACGGGGGTACGGCCAGCACCTTCCCTAGCAGCTAGCCACCTCCTTTTTCTGGCGTTCCGTCCTAATAAGAACGGTGACTCATTCAGCCAACTTGAGAGAAAAGTTGGTTGGGTTAATTACTGCGGGTTTGCCCGCTGCCCCCGTCCCGGTGACCCCCGGGACCGCCCCAGGTCCGGTTTGCAGCGACAGTGACAAAAAAACCCCAAGGTGTGTGTGGGCATAGCTCTTGTATGCCGGGGTGACAAAATGACTCCTGCGCCGCTGAAATTTTTTCTTGATCACGCAACTTCTGAACCAAAACCCTGCAAGCTGTCTCAAGCCGCTTGTGGAGTAGGATAAAAGCCGTGTTCTAGGCTTTTTATCTGGTTTGCAAGAAAATGTGACTCGAGGGGTGTTTTTTAAGGGCTTAGTTGGTTCCTACTTAAGTTCTCCCACATGCGTTTTCCCTGACCGTCGACACCATCTCCCTTCCTGGCCGGGGCTGCTCCTGATGGCTCCTCTTCTCCGGGGTGCTCGCCCCCACAGCCAGCTCCGTGCCGGGAAGCTCGTCGTCCAGGAGCCCTGCGCTCGCAGGAAGTGGGTAACGAGAGCTAACGAGAACGGTTTCTGCAGGGGGCCGGGTCCCAGCAGCCATTGGAAATCTGCGTGCGACTTCCGTAAATTAAAGTTTGTCCGAGGTGACGGGTTGGGGAGCTCTCGTATCAGTCTCGGGGACTGCTGGAGTTTGAAGGAGTTACTTTCCTGTTATACTTTGAAAAAATATGAGTAAGTTTTCATATGCCTGCTTACTTTTAATACTATGGGGAAACAATTAAACTCTTGTAAAACCTGTGCTGGCTTGAAAGTGCCAGATCAAGGCTCCTGGTTTAGGCTTGTCTGAAGTTATCGGAGTGGGTGAAAGCTCCGGGCTGAGGGCTCGGACGGAGGGGCTGCTGCCGTAGGCCGGGCTCTGCCAGGCGCTTCTCGGTACTCCGGAATGTGACTGTTCTGTATATTAATGTGGTTTATAATCTGCGATAATGAAAATCCTGCGAGCATGTGGGAGTGTGAAATGCTGAAAAATTCCCTGCTTCTGCAGAAGTTGGCTGTTAGGAACTTTAAAACAGTAGGTGTGTACACCGAGGAAGAAGCTATGCGGTGCCCTTCAAGCCTGATGGCCGGTCTCCTGCCACAGCTCCTTCTAGAACTGGTGATCACTGATTTTGACACAAAAAACCCAAGAGCAATGCAAGGTGGTTTTTTTTTCCTCACAGTGTTACTAAGTGGTAGAGCTGAAAGGATGGAACCTTGCGGTGCAGTGGGAGGTGGCGATACGGTTCAGGTGACAGTCAGCACCTCGGTGCCAGGTCCTGGGTCTGTGAAATGGGGAGATGGTGGTCTGGAGGTACAGCGTTTTGGTGGTGTAATCTGTTACTTTGTTCATCGGTCACAGAGGAGAATAGGAATCCTTCACATACGATGTGGTTTACAGGGTGATTTGTGATTTAAATTAGCTGAATATAGACTTTTTTTCCTGCCATTTTTTTCTCTTGGTGCACACAAGTTCCAATGTGGTTTAAGTTCCGTTCTGTTTTCAGTCCCGCTCTCGGGACATGAGGCTGGTGCCTCTGCTCTGTCCCAGCGCCTGAACCGCCTTGGGCAGCTGTTTGACAGGAGCTCTCAAAAATAGCAAGTTCTTCAGATTTTTGTGAAAATAGACCAGGAGAAGACAAGGAACTCTAGTTATACCCCTACTGAGGGGAAGAAGAGCTTTTATTAGAAACTGGAGAATCCCCACTAGGAAGAGGTGCTGGCTCCATAAAGCCTGTCCCTGCAGGAGCTGGGCTGTCTGAAATCCTCTTCATCTTTCTCCTGGCATGTGTACGATATACAAACACATGAGCTAAACTGCCATGTTGGCTGCACGTTAACAGCATCTGTTCCTTTTTTGATTTTATTAAATGAAGTTTCCCTTGTTAAATTTGGGCTCAAAACCTCTAGCCTTGGAACTGTGCCTTTAAATAAATAAAGCCAGATCCTCTGCCGTCTTACCGCCTTTCTCCTTCCTCTTTTTCCGTGTGATTTATGGTAGTGTTTCGGTTGGGCTCTCTTCAGAGCTGAACCTCCTAACAGTTCTACTTTAGCTCAGACGTGAAGTACGGAAACTCCTCTGGCGCAGTCCCTGTGGTGATCGTCACCTGCGCCGACTCCCGGGATGGGGCTTGCTTGGACGTGTGCTGGGGGTGTGCTGCAAGGCTGCCTACAGCAGAGAAGGAGAGCAAGCAGCGCCCTGTGCAGGGCTGGGAAAAAATTATTTCAGCCTGTAGTTTACCCTAAGCCCACATCTAAGGGAGCCGCGGGTGATTCGGCCACCAGTTGAATGACTTTTTCTGGTGAGGTGCGTGTTGCCTTGCTCATCTCACGTGTTCCCCATAAGGAGATCTGTGTTGCTCGATGGATGCGGTGCTCTTACCGGATTTTAGCCCAAATACCTTTAGCGCCATCTGAGGAAGAACTTTCTGAGCTATGATTAGATGCTGGCTTTTGAGATTTTTGGGAGGGTATTGATGGACTCCCAGCGAAACTCTGGCAATGAGCTATTACTTGAAGCCTTAAACAGCCGCATAAACCCTTAAGAAGTAATTCCAACGTTGACGCAGTGATCTGTGAAAGTGTTGCTCCGATCATTGTGCGAAACGACGCTGTACTTCGCAAGAGTGAGGAGGCAGGGACGGCTCAGTGAAGGGGTTTGCCAGCTCGGGAGCCGAGCGCTCGCGCCTGGCTGATGGCAGCGCCGAGGCTCGTCCGGTTCGTGCTTGTGACGAGAGGGTGTGCACGACTGTCCCGCGTGTGCTGAGGACGACTAAGGAAGGTGCAGGTTCGTTTGAGATCCAGACCTACTTATGCTGCTTTATGTGACGTTTCTCAAACTGCTCCTAACGTAGTTTTGAGCTCGTTGTGTTTTCGTGTGCGTCTCCCCCACAGCTGTTGCTCGGGCCCTGCTGACTACACCTGACTGCTCAAAGCAGCGCCGTGCCTTCAGGGCAGGGCGCTGAAAACGAGATTTATGCACTAGCTCGGCCACCGGTCCAGCTGAGCTGATGCCAACAGTAACTTGGGTTTAGCCTTTTTTATTGTAAAACGTAAAAGCTGCCTTCACGGAGCTGTACTACTTTCTTCTTACTCATTCTGCAGGTTCTTGGGGGTGGTCGGCAGGTTGGGACGGTACGATGGGTACGATGTGTGGGTAGCAGTGCTGGCAGGTGGGACCCATCCGTGCACCCCTGGCTTGCCAGGGCTCTGGAGGGGACCACTTATGTCCCACCCCGGTCTCTTGCAGGTGGAAGTGGACAATCTGGGACACTAAGCCGAGAGGGCTGCAGAGCTCTCTCCCTTCGTCGTACAAGCTGCAGCACATGCTCTGCAACAAATAAAGACTTTTAATACGAAATAGCGCTGCGAGGAGTAGTGTTTGCCGCAAGATGGGATGAGGAAAGAATAAGGATGTTGGTCTTTCTCGCAAGAACTGCTGATTTCAAAATTGCTAGGTGAAAATGCCCAGAATACTCTGAAACTGATTCCCTCCCTTCCACTGGAAGGGAAGACAGTTCTGGTGACCTCTCTCCACCTGACCGGGGGTTTGAAGGGGCGTTTGCTGCTGAAGTCTGCTCTCCTCCAACACGTGCCCGTTTTGTTGTGTAACCCAAGACTAAAAAAGTCATTAAGAGCTCCCCATCAGGCACACTCAGCTACCAGCTGAAGCAAAGAAATTAAGTAACTGACTCTAACCTGGATTTAGGCTTTTGAGGGATTTAGCACTATTTTTTCTGCTTATGTCCTTTAATTTAGATAAAACCTTTTCCAGCTAGTGTAAACTTTGGAAGTTTCCAGCGTGCTTGCCTTCCATGGCTAATTTGAAGACAGTTATCTGAGGTGTCTCTTGGTAGCTGAGGAAGAAAGCTCAAAGGCAGCCTTTGCCGTGTATTTGTTGGAGAGAATGTGTCCCAGCGGGATGATGCTCTCCTCCGGAATGACCTGTGGTTGATACGGGGGTGATTATCAGACCCACATGGAAATACTGTGGCATGCTGCAGGCTGCCCCAGCTTCCTTCGGAGCCTGGGCAGCAGCGGTGGGAACCTCCTGTGAGCCCTGGGTCGAAGGCTGCATTGCCTGATACAAACATACAGAACAACTCTAACGTGCCATAATTCCAACGTGAAATGGTCGTTAGCTTCAAGATGTGTTTTGAGGCAGCGTTTGCCGAGGTAAAACCCTTCCCTGTTTTGCCTTCGTCAAATGACATTGGCAAGAAAACAGTGTAAGCTTTAAGTTAAGGGAAAAACACCCTCAAAGTAAGTAATTTCTTTAAGCAGAAGAATTTTTTCTGCATGAGTTTCTCAGTGTCTTACAGTGTGGTTGAGTTCACATTCTTCCTGGGAGATCCTCTGATAAGGACACTTCTGTGGAATAGCTGATCTTTTCACAATTTCTTTTAAAAAAAGGAAGAAACATGTCCGTGCGTTTTCCTGCCCTCTTTCAGATTTAGCTGAAGTTGGCCAGTTAATTCAAATGTGATGGGGTCAGAGAGAACCATAGCTTTGTTCTGATTTTCAGTCTGCTTGAATGCTACAGTCAAAAGTTGTTTTGTTTGTTTTAAAAATCATTTTAGCAGAGACATTTGTTCTCAATTTCTCCTTTTTATTCTCTCCAGGAGGTAACGTCAAGTGAAAGTTCAGCGTATGAGGCAGTGTGATGGGGAAAAACATTTTTCTTCTGACTTTGCATTGTCCTGTTTTGCTTGAGAAAAAGGCACATGGTCTTAATTATCATAGGGTGTGCTGGGTTTTGTATGAAACTGTAAAATGGAAAAAGCTGGCGTGGCTGTAGTGGTGAACAGGGCATATGACTTCTTATTTATGGAAAGCTCTGCCTTCATTAGCTTATTCGCATCTTTTTTTTTCCCCCTGATTTGTACCATGTTTGGTTTTGGGGATGGGGATGTCGTATTTGTGTGGCTGCTTGGGAGGAATGTGCTGGGTTAATGCAGAGCCCCTTTATCTTCCCAGTGCATCTGCTGGTCCATATAAACTTGAGAATTTTTTCATTTAGAAGTTTCTCCACTAGTCTTTATCGTCTTAATCATAAATTAACACATAGCAGCCTTAGCAAGCTTTGCAGATGTTAGTTGTTTAAGAGATCTGGCTTAAAGTCTGCAGTGTGTCACCGTGAAGCACTGACATGAGTGATGTTTGCAGCCGGAGAACGCCGGAGGAGACCTCAAGGATGGGCAGCACCACTACGAGGGAGCCGTCGTCATACTGGATGCCGGAGCGCAGTATGGGAAAGTCATAGATCGTCGGGTGCGCGAGCTGTTCGTCCAGTCCGAGATCTTCCCTTTGGAAACGCCAGCCTTTGCAATCAGAGAACAAGGGTTTCGGTAGGTCGTTCCCTGCGATGCCTCTGCCTGTACGTTCTGCTTGTTCTCTCCTTTCGTCTGACGGTGGCTGTGGGTGTTGGCAGCGGGGGTAACTGCCTGGGGTTTTATCTGCAATAGCTTTCATTGTAATGATGTTAATGATTGCGTCTTTAGCTTATCCACAGAAACAGCTGAGTTTTGCTGGGAAAACTTGTGCAGCAATATAAATTTTGTATATCTGCTTCTTAATACCTTAATGTCATTTTAATCATTTCCATTTGTAAGTATAATTTAAGAGGCTGCATTTTAAATATGTATCTGCAAAAATTTAGATGATCTTGCTGTTTTACCTGTTAAACTAGGGTACCTGTTGATCAAGAAAACAAGTTTTGTGAGTTGCTAAAAATGATTTTCTTTAAATTTTTTTTTTTTTAACTTAAATAATTAACTTGGATACTGAAGATATTGCGGTAAATAACTGTTTCTGGGAAGCAACTAAAAAAACTAACTGAAACTACCACTCATTGCAGCAAGAAAAGGTCTTGCAATTATTTAGTACTTTGCACGCTTCTTTTTCTTGTTTCATTAGGCTTACCAGGGCATGCCTCTCTTGTGTGCGGGGAAAATAAAAACCCTGAAGACTACAAATAATCAAAGGCCTACTTGTCAGTTTGGTACAAATCCAGAAATACGGTGCACGTGTGCTTCTTGGTTGTGCTCAACAACAGATAAGACAGTGCTTTGCTGCAGAATTGCATTTTTCTAATCAATGATAATTAGTGAACCAGTAAACAGTATATTTTAGTAAGTCAAATAGGAGTTTATTGATCTCTTCTGAAAACACAGACCAGAAAACCCAGGAACTGTTGGATCTACTGGGTAGCTGCTGTGTGAAGAATTCCTCTTTCAGAAATCTTCTGAAAAATGCCATCTCTTGTCAGATCTTGTTTGTAATTCCCCAACAATCAAGTCTTTAAAAGATAGACATACCTAATTAATGGTTTAAAAAGAATTCCCGCATCTCCTGTGTGTTGGATTTGAGGTGTGGGTCATGGTGTTAATGATGTTTTGTCTCAGACCTGTATCGATGCAGGTTTGCAGTGGGAAGGCCTTTTCCCCCTTTCTTTTCACAGCTGAAAGTTCTTCAGAGTCTCGTGATCAGACCTGTTGGCCTTGTCATTCCAAATAATTGCTCTCTAAAATGTGGCAGAACCTCTTCATTCAACAGGTCACTTCTCAAGGTTAAGATAGTGTTTTGGGTTATCGGTTACCCAGATTGGTCAATGAGCTCTGTGTCCACAGTCTCAGTCAATCATTTGCGTCCAGGAAAGCTCAACAAATACTGCCATCAGCTGTTGGGTGCCTTTATTCGGTCACCGCTGTAAAAATGAGTTCGTGGTTTAACTGCAAGATTTTGATATATATTCCACGTGTCATGGGAATAGTCAGGTTTCCACGTTGCAGCTCATGCAGTGGATGGGCCAGGGAGCTGCGCTTTGGTCTGCGCTAAGGTTTGAGACAGGCAGCAAGATCGAACGTTTTGCTAAACTGTATTTACGTGTTGTGTTTAAAAAGCCAGCTCCTCAATTTTCATACTTTCAGAACAATCTCTAGTGACAAGTTTCATCTAAACGTGACATAAATGCTGGCAATTTCCACAAGATCCTGGTCCTGGGCCGAGGAGGTGCCGCGGTCGGGGGCTCCGCTGGCATTAGTCGGAATTCTGGCACTGTCTGAGCTCTGGCCTGAGGTCGGGGTATCAATGCACGCATTTTACTCTTGCTTTTTTTACGTGGTTCCTGATGTGCCTTTAATCCATTGCAAATAGGCTTTCCAAAGCTAGGTCAGGTCGTTTTGGAAGTGGTTTAAGGTAAACCACAAAAAAGTATATTCATACCAGCACGAGAACGTACGTAAGAAATGACACGGTGTTGCAGTAAAACTTTCAAAATCTACATCCCATGCTAGTTTTAATTTCTCCTGGACAGTTGAGAAGATAGAGGTTCCTCTCTCACCCTCCGCTCAGGATTTTTTTCTTTAATGCTTGGGCAGATTGGATAACCTTTCTGTATTCTGTGGGATTTTAATTGGTACGGAAATAAAGCAGATTTTAAGACTCTGCTTTTTGAATAGGACAGCGTATAGCTATTTTGACTTCTTATAAAAAAATGTTCAATTTGCAGATGTGGCTATATTTCCTTTCATTAATAATACTAAATAGTGTTCTGTACCTATGGCACTTAACTCCACATACAGAAGGATTTGCTTATTAGAAGCAGTAATACCACCAGGCGTTAAGAGTTTTCAGGCTCTTTCTAGCAGTTTAGGAAATTCATCGTGTCTCCGACGTGAGTGGGAAGTGCCTGTACGTGTACAGCAGGTGCTAGTTACCAAGATTGAGTGTAAAACTACGCCTGTGTCAGCTGTATGCTTATTCCAAAGCTTGCTTGTGGATCCCGACATACAGAGGAATAAATGCTGCCTCTTCCAGCTTGCAAGCCGCTGTGCTTTGGCTCCGGGAGGTGTCACCGTCCAGCCCTCCGCCTCCTCCCCTGCCTTGAGCCCCGGAGCCCGGGCTGGGGGAGGTGGTGGTGGGCTGCTGGGGGGATCCAGCCCTGCGCCGGTGGGAGCAGGTACCCTGCGTGACTGCAGTCGAGAGGTGGCATTCGGTACATGGGCTTGTAACTACGTGATTATTTCTGCCGGTGGTACAGATGTTGTAAGCGAACTGCCGTTTCTTAACTGCTTAAAAATAGAAAAATGTTATTTTGTCAGTAATTCTGTGACAAACACTCTAAATAATGCTAGAAGAAAGCTTTATTAGACGCTTTTAATCCTGTGTATGCAACTTCTCTCTCCTCCCATTTTGCGTTTCTCGCTCTGAATAACGGATTTGATGTTCTCTGTGAAATAAACAGTACGTGAGTCCAAGGTCTGGTACGCCCCTGTTCGATCCTGGGCTGAGGCCAAAAAGCATTGCTCAACCGGCTGGTGCTTCTGCCATCCACGATCTTGCAAACCATCATGGTTTGCAAAAGCTCTCTCTTCTCCTTTGAAAAGATTTATTTTTCTGTTACAGCATGAAGTATTAACTTCAGACCATAAATGCCTGCGTGTGTTGGACTTTTAATTCACAACCTGTGGCGAACGCCATCTCACTTCGTAATCAGGGTGGATTAAGGGACGTTTTCTCAGCAGCCCTAGAAATTTGGGAGCCTGTTTTTTGAGTGCAGCTCCCCTCCAGATGGCACAGACATCGTGAAGTATATATATCCTAATGCTAGTACTCTGCGTTTGATCCTAGCCATCTTGTAGTCGACACTTGGCTATGAGGAATTTAAAATACAGTCATTTTTTAAGGTGGTTTGTATTTGACTTTGTTTAAACCGATGAAGTACTTCTCTGGTAAGCTGCTGGTTTTGACAGCTGTAGCATAGCAAAGTTAAGCTGTGTGTTAGGATATCTGTATTAAAATTTATATTAAAATATATAGAGTTCTAAGAGTGTTATGAGACAACGTCAATATTTAAAGCAAATAGAGATTTTTAAAGTAAACTATATTTGAGTTGATGTTTTCTTTATCTTTTGTCTGCAGAGCTATCATTATATCTGGAGGACCAAATTCTGTGTATGCAGAAGATGCGCCATGGTTCGACCCAGCGATATTCACAATAGGAAAACCAGTTCTTGGAATCTGCTATGGCATGCAGGTGCTGTTGAGAGATAAGTTTGTCTACGGCCGTCTTCCAGGCCTCATTTCTGATACTAACTGAAGATGAACTGCTAAAGGACCTGCTTTTCAAATACAAGCAGTATGCCACATGCGCAAAAGATCCTTTTAAAGTGCTCAGTAAACTGAGCATACTGTGTATTCTTCTCTCGGCTCTGCCGTATCAATAGCAGAAGTGGTTTTTCTTTGCTTAAGTGCTGTGAATTGAGTTCCCCACTGCCTTTTTTTGTCACAATAAATATAACCTGGCAGTCATGAACTAGTTCTGTCTAGTTGGTATTGGAAAACGTGCCCCTCGTGTAAACAGGTGAAATAGTTTTTCTTTGGTTTTCAAGTGTGGAATGTTCCTAGCATAGTTCTTAAGAGTGCTTAAACCCCCCCTTACAAAACGCTTATTTACCGTAGGACTGAGCGGTGATCCTGCAGTGGTCTAGTATATGCAAGCTGAGTGAAGAAACAAGCTTCCAAGGAGACAAGGGATGGATTAGATGCATGACTTCTGCTTGTGCGTTTGGTTTTTTCCAGGCTTAGTGATTTCCTAGGCCTTCAGAGGTGCTGAATAAGGGCTGGAGAAACTCCTTTAGACAGGCTGGTAATTACGGCAACAGTGGTGGCACTCCCTGTTCTAAAGGGAAATGTGTTATATTAAAATCTGCCTTAAAATGCCAAGCAAATTGAAAACCACGTTAGCTAGCCTCAAGCAAGGGAGTTCCTTAAGGCTGGCTTTACGGAAATGAATCAAGTGTGTGTATTAACGCGCTACTACTTCATTAGAAAAAACTGGAATCAGTCAAGCGCATTAAGTATGATATCAAACTAGGTCTAAAATGAAGTCATAAATCTCTGAAAATTGAAGTAGTTGGAAGGTGAAACTCTAAAAATACTTTTTAAGTTACCAGTTATAATTACAAGGAAAAAAAGTCTTTATTTTGAGACCTCTGAAATCTAAAGTGCAGATATTCAACTCCAAACAACAAGGTGAAGTTTTAGAAAGAAAAACCTGGTTGAGAATTGAGAATTGTACTACTCTGATATAGCAAGGGTTACTAAGAGTCACAAAAACAACACTGAGGGAATAAACTCAAATTTTTGACTGGTTCTCCAGAGCTGAGGAGAGCCAGATTTTGAGAAGTTTAAGCCTATCTGAGGGCCCTTAACTAAAGCATAGATAAATCGGATTTTTGTTCAGTAGCTTAACTGTTTTTATGATAACTGGCCCGAGATACTCGGCTGATTTGTAGAGCAAGTAAATGTACAGTATTGAATATGCATTATTTTGCAAATCTCTACCTGTTGTTGACTCTTGTGGGTTTCTGCTGCTCGTTGTGTGTGGCACTGGTCCCCAGCTATGCTGACAGAAGGGAACGAGCCCAGTACAGAACAGTGATTAATTTTGAAGAGATTTCTTATCATTTTGGAAAACAATATATTAAATGAGTATAATAATGAAAAACTAGGTTGGTATGTATTGGAGGGCAAGAGCTGTTGTCAGTCATAGGCGGACTCAGGTACAAAGTGGTACCAGATTGTGTGGTGCTTTTTCATGTGATGTTTTTGTTTTGACAGATGATGAATAAGGTGTTTGGAGGTACGGTGCACAAGAAAAGTGTTAGAGAAGATGGAGTGTTCAGCATTACTCTGGATAACACCTGTTCACTCTTCAGGTACGTAGACGTTTTAAGTTATCAAAACAATATTGGAAATACCAGTCTGGAAATTGGTGGCTGGGTGAGAGGAAGCTTATTTTAAAGAAAATAGCGAAATTGCACCCGTGCTTATCTGATAATTTCTAATAAAGCTTTTACACCTGTGTTCATAAGTAAGGAAGTTACTAATTTGAACAAATACTTAGGCATAACTTCTCAATCGACTCTAGAAATGCAGATATACTTGCTTGGAATATTGCGTAAACCCCTTATTTCAAAGTAGAATGTCTTCCTTGAGACACCATAAAGTTTCCCACAGCATGAGAATCTTCGTATATCCTTCTGCTGTGCAGTGCGTTATTTGTGTCGGTTGGCACCCGTCCAGTTTTTGAAAGGTAATAGAAAATCTGAAACCATTTGTTTTCTATCTTCTTTTGAAATTACTTTGTGATGTTTTATAAAACCAGAATTAGATTTCTTGGAAGGTTGTCAATGCTTCTCGAGTTCCTTGTAATAATTCTAACAGTTTACTTGTTCTCAGCATACCAATTTTTATTAACTTTCCTGTGTAAGGCTACTGCAGAACTTCAGACCATGCCTAAAGTCCGAGGTGCCCAAATTGTCCTGAAAATGCTTAGTTTTGAGGAAGAAAACTTCACTTCATTGAAATAAAAAGCAGGACTCCAAGTATCCTGATGGACTCTAAATGGCTCTACATGTCAAAGAGGGAATGCTACAATATTGGTGTTTATAAACAAACAAACAAACAAACTGTTCTGAATTAAGATAAATTACGTCTTGCATGAAGGATGTATTGTACAAGAATTTATGCAGCTTCCAACGGAGGCATCTCGGAGTTGGAGATGACTGTTGCTGGGAAGGAAATCTGCATATAATTCAAATGGGCCGGGTCAATCATGATGTTCCTTTATTGGGATCCCTAAGGGCTTCTCTTGGGAACGCAGGTAGTTAGGTCTTTGTTCTTTTTTTTTTTTGATTTATTCTAGTTTTTAATCTTTGTTTAGGGGCCTTCAGAAGGAAGAGCTTGTGCTCCTCACTCACGGAGACAGTGTGGATAAAGTAGCTGATGGATTCAAAGTGGTCGCACAGTCTGGGAACATTATAGCAGGTATTTAATTTTACACTGAAATTGTCTTTTGATAGTATTCACTAAAGGAAAGAATATGGCAGACAGCAGTTAGAATCGAATGGGAACAGAGTAGCTCTGTTACTGTCAAATAAGTGAATTGTTTTTAACAATTTCTTGTGTGCATTTGCTTGCACCTTGTGCCGTTGTGATAATAAAGAAAGAAATAGACATGAAAATGAATGGTCCTGCTTTTAAATTGGTAGTTTAAGGAGAATTTAACTTTATTTTTACAGTTCATGTTATTTTAAAGTATGCATGTGTTGTTTCTCTTTGAAATAAAATATTATGTGCCCTTAAGGCACGGGAGAGGGAGGCGTGTACTGTAGTGTGCAGTGTAAGCAGTCTTTGGGTTTTGCACTGTAATAGTGCAAGTCAAACACTGTTTAATTATTGAAGCTTGATTAACTAGTTATTTAATATTATTGTGTGAATGTTCAACTGAGCAAAAATAATGTTGGTACTGAAAGCAGCGTTTCAAACATTGCACACAGATTGTCATAGGAAAATGGAGGACCTTAGGATTTGGTTTTTGAAAGCCACTCAAATTATTGAATGTCGAACAGCCTCTTTGAGTCTCTTTCCTAGGAGATGGGAGATCTGGATAAGTCTTAAGTTTGCTGAGCCACTTAGTAAGATCTCAAAGTACTCACATGGTTTATTCTAAATTGTTCATTTAAAAAACAACAAACAAACTTGAGATACTGCTCTTAAATCAGACACGTAACTAATTTGAGAAAAAGTGACCTTTTAAAAGCTTTGAAGATGTCTTGTTACAGAAATATTCTTTCCAAACTACTGTTAAGATTAAATGGAGCATTCATTATATTCTGGCTTGCCTTCAAAGTGATCTAGAACTCATGCCTACTCAGATGGCTCTGTTAATTGTTCTGCTGTGTGGGGTTCACTGCATGCAGTGTGCACGCTGCCCCAGAGCTCCCGTATCTTTAACCCTGCTGTATGTAGGCATTAGAAACAGAGTTGTACCTTTCCTATCCGGAACGCTTTCCTGGGCCATTTCCCGTGGGCTCTTACAAAAGCCCGTGGCTCCTGGTGCCTAAGCGAGCAAAGGAGTGCTGGGAAGGTGGTAGCCAGGCTTCCAGGAGCAAAAGAACTACTGGAACAGCGAACCTGGGAGTCTAACGCAGGTCAGTGGAATTAGGCAGTTTCCCTACTGCGTTTTTTAATCCCAGGCTGATCAACACTTACTTGGCGCAAGGTGCGGTATTCTGATCTACTCAAAGTAACGCTCCAGAGACTTAAAAAAGAGGGGGGCAGTGCTCGCAGGCGCGCTCCTGTCCGGACACTTGCACAGCTTGACCAGCACGACCCCTGTAACGTGGATGCAGCTGTGTCAATGCGGCTTGGTTGCAGGGTTGTATGAGGTGTCATGTGGGGAGGAAAAAATTAATGTAATTGATTTCCTGTTTTCACAATGGTTTTCCTAGGATGTCTGAGTGTTTTCCTTGGTTTCTGAGGGATTGTGTGTTCTGGATATGTAACAGTACCCTTGTTCCTAATCTTAACCAGAATTGTTAGTTTTGATGGGTGATTCATGCCAAAAGTGATTGTGCCAAAATGTGGCAGAATAAATTTCTCAAAAAGTGTGCGCTTGGCTTTCTTGGGTATGCATTTCGCTTCCAATTTTTTTTTTTGTCATGCTTGTTTCTTTGCACCTATGAAGGCATAGCAAACGAATCTAAAAAACTGTACGGAGCTCAGTTCCACCCTGAAGTTAGCCTCACAGTGAATGGAAAAATGATCCTGAAGAATTTCCTTTATGATATTGCGGGATGCAGTGGTACCTTTACAGTGGAAAACAGAGAACTTCAGTGCATTCAAGATATCAAAGAGAAAGTGGGCTCATCAAAAGTCCTGGTAAGTAGATTGAATTGAAGCTGAAAGATTATCTGCAGAAGCCTGATAGAA
This sequence comes from Burhinus oedicnemus, assembly GCA_008921705.1. Taxonomy (NCBI): domain Eukaryota; kingdom Metazoa; phylum Chordata; class Aves; order Charadriiformes; family Burhinidae; genus Burhinus; species Burhinus oedicnemus. The sequence goes on along the minus strand of VFFE01007869.1, from coordinate 4,777,501 downwards.
ACACTAACACAGTTACCTGGGTTAATTTGAAAAATGCAGAATTGTCATGACTTGTGTAATGCATTAAACAAGTTTTAGAAAGTTTGCACAATTGGTCGATACATTGTTTGACTTCTTGTTTTCTTCCAAATCATTGACTATAAGTCAATAGTCTGTTCTGATCCTCATAGCCATGTCTGAATTATTTGTTAGCACTTTCCCTGCAGACTGCTGACCAAATTTTGTTTTCATTTTTACTTTATCCTTAGGTTTTACTCAGTGGTGGTGTGGACTCAACAGTGTGTACTGCTCTCCTGAACCGAGCTTTAAACCGAGATCAGGTCATAGCTGTACACATAGATAATGGATTTATGCGCAAAAGAGAGAGTCAGTCTGTGGAGGAGGCACTCAAAAAACTCGGGATTCAAGTTAAAGGTACTGTAATTTTGTTAAATATGCCTAATACCACCAATGATACGGCCAGTCTCCTGAAACATACACTTAGTGTTTTGTTTCATTGATTTGAATGGACCTTTGCAGCTCTCAGACTTTACACAGCAAAGCGTGGTTGCTAGTTTGGAACAACCTAGGCCTATCCACAAAATTGCAAACCTAAAATATTAAGACTTACTGATTTGATTGGAGCGTACAATGAACTGGCCCATCTCTTCAGTTGTTGAGACATGATATCTGTGATCGGGGTACAGCAAAGCAGTGGATACGTGCCTCGCTCACTGGTGCTCAGTCACTTTTCTGCTGATGGATATGTCATCCTTTTCAGCTGCTGCAAAACTCATTTGATTGCAATTTTCTTCAGTAGCTTCATTAACATTCCTCCACTGGGGTTTTATTTCTTGTCCTGGATCTTTTTCTTTATAAACTGTGAGCTCATTTAGGTGATTGAATGCTATTATAGCCAAAATTACTTTATCAAGGTATTTTTTTTCGCTCTCCTGGCTTCTAAGTAGGTGCATTTTAGTCGTTTTTGGAGTATCTTGTTGAGAAGCAATCGATTATGGGAGAGCGGAAGGTACCTTGTCATGGCTGATGAGAAAGTTTAGAGTTTTTTGGTGCCTGAAGTATGAGGAGGTCAGAGAAGACAAATTACGTGTGTTTGAGTTGTGCAAACAACGAGGGCTTCTTTGTACTGCCCAGCTGATTTATTTCATGAGTAATAGCTGCCTCTTCCTGGGGCTGTGTGTAAGTGCTGTTGTCAAGTGCTTCTCTTGTGTTTTGGTCAGGAAGGTGGCACTAGGTGAGCAGTGCTTTCCACGAGCCTGACAGTGTGAAACGGTGCCGGGAGCTGGCGTGTTAACATCTTGCAGATTGGGCTGCAATATCCTGATGCAGCAAAGTCTAAGCTTTGTTCTATGCACTTTTTTTTTTTTTTTAAAAGTAGAAAAATCTGTCTCATTCTTGCACTTTGTAAACCAGGCTGCCGGAGGAACAAATTGAGGGAATCCCTTTGCTGCAAATACTGCTTCTGTAGGTCATGGAGTTCAGTGCTGGTGAAAGATGCCAAAGAGCCTCCTAGCTGATCTCTGCATTGAGAGCCTCTCTAAATTAAGAGGCATATAATGTACCATGAGTAAATACTGCATCATTTAATTTTGGTTGTAGAAAGGCCTTGGGGAAATACCATCCTGTGAACTATTTAAATAAAGCAAGTAAATTATAACCTAAGAGGGAATCAAGAACTGAACTTTCACACTGTTGCCTAGCCTCATAATATGAAAAATATTGCCCTTCAGAGTAGGTTAATAAGAGAAACAAAATGCTTTTGTTACAATTAATTCTTGAGGCACTGAGCTGGCCTGTCTAATGCAGTTAATAGTTAAAGGACTGGAATGATTTCTGTTTTCTTTTTCAAAGCAATAAAGTGAAACTTATTTTTTGCAACCTTGCGTAAAAAATCTTTACTGGCTTTGCCAACAAATTCCTGTAATTTCATACAGTGGTGAATGCAGCTCATTCATTCTATAATGGTACAACGACTCTGCCCATCTCAGATGAAGACAGAACTCCGCGTAAAAGAATTAGCAAGACCTTAAATATGACTACAAGTCCTGAAGAAAAGAGAAAAATTATTGGTGACACCTTTGTTAAGGTAATATTTATAATTATTTGTTGATTGCCTTTTTTAAAATGATATGACTTCTACATACCTCTTCTACATCAGACTGTTTCATTCTAAAGCACTGTGCACTCAGTGGCATCAGCAGTCTTAAGTTGCGGGTGACCTAAGAAGCCTTTGGTACGTTATCCTAAGCCTAAAATTTTTGGCAGTTGTTCAGTGGTCGCAACGTGGTTCACAAGCATTGTGCTAGATCCACCCTCACGTTTAGATACATTATATTGGTTGGCCATTCATTTCTGTTACATAAACATCTATGTAATGTTCTTTGCACCAAATTGATGGGTAATGTGAACTGGGGCATGCTTCCGTTGCTTTGCTGGAGATGAGCCATTTTCCATGTGTCATCTATCAGTGTTGACGATGCAGACCTTTGATACTGAAAAGTAGATTGGAACACGTTTTCTTTTTTTCTCTCCGTCTTGCAGATTGCCAATGAAGTTATTGGAGAAATGAATCTGAAACCTGAAGAGGTTTTTCTTGCTCAGGGTACCCTCAGACCTGATCTCATTGAAAGCGCTTCCCTTGTTGCAAGCGGCAAAGCTGAAGTCATCAAAACTCATCATAATGACACGGAGCTGATTCGAAAGTTAAGAGAAGAGGTAAATGAAAATGAGGATACTAGCATGTCCTTCTGGTTCTCACAGATGTTGAGTATCAAAAATGACCAACTTCTATTTTTTGCTGGTATAACTGTCCCATGTTGATGGGACCCGATTCTGATGAGGCTCTTCAGATTCTATTGTAATATGTTGCAATTTATTACACTTCTTTCTAGTTGCGACATTCTCAAAGCAGTCAGAATTGTTTGAGTATTGTCCAGCATTGGATACTGCGGAAGATGTCAACAGATTGAATGTGGATTCATTCAGTGTGAACAGTGGTGTTCTCCACTGCAAGCTGAAAGCTGTTTCCTCGCTCTTTAACCCTCAGCAAAGCTGCATCCTAGGAAGGAAGCAGAGGAATAGCAAGTATTTTTAGCAGGAGAGTAGTTTAAGGCTTCCCAGACAACTCTATTCTGGTTCAGCTGGAATTCGTGATGTAATGGGTCACCTATTCCTTCTGTTGTTTCTTGTTCTGAACACTAGTCAACGGGTAACCTCTCGGTACCCATAGTCCAGATCTGGCACATTATGGATTCAGGCAAGAGCGGTGACAGTGCTTTAGTGAAAAGATAATCAGCTCCCGTTGAGAGAGAGGGCCAAAATTGTCCTCCTCTTGAACCGCTAGGAACATTCAGCACTGCAAGCATAGTATTCTCCTCTCTCCTGAGAGAGCATGAGAATAATACATTTGAATGAGTTGAAATCTAGGGATAGTTCCTTTGGGTACCTACAAGGATGAGTTCTTTCTGTTCTTGTGCAGCTTCTTCATCGCATTCCTAGTAACCTGATCGGCAGCAGTATGCTGGTGGCACACAATCTGTTTGCCAGTTGTCAGTTTAAGAACCCACAGATCTTTCTGAAATGATCCAACGTGGACACCTATAGGTGACAACCAGGAGAAGGTGATATAAACACAGGAGGTTGAACTGTCTGAAGATAAGCAGCCCAAGTCCTGTCCCTTTGATTGCACTCCCAATCAGTCTGTTTAGTCCAGAAAAGCTTTTTGAATACCTTTCTCTTGCAGAGCTCTTATCTGTTAGCATATAAAGCAAATGTAGGAGACTGCCCTGTTTTGCCTTTTCTGACATTAGAATGGTAAGTTCTCTAACTGTATTATAAAACAAGAAAGAATCAACACATCAGACATCACATAATAACCCTGTTGGAAGGTGCTCAGTATTAGCAAGTGCTCAACCATAGGAGAGAAGTAACCATTACTGACCCGCACTTCTAATACTGTACAAAGTATTTTCAAGACTTCTAGATTGGTTTGACAATCTAGAGAAGAGAAGAAGGGTCTGAATTTCTGAAGACAGTCAGAGCAAGCTTGACCTACGGCTATGTCTACGTTGATTGAGCCATTGATACTTCTGGCACGAACTTAAACTTCCTTGTCTTAGCCTCTGTCCTGCAACTGTTTTACAAAGCCCACATTCACATGTACTTTTCTTTCCAGGGCTTATGCAAGTGTTGGCAGCCGATGTTGTGAAAAGCAGGCCAATTTGACTGCCATAACCTAAACATTTGAGGCTTTTTGTTTGAATATGTAAGCTGGAGTCTAAATTACCCTCCCCGCCTTTTTCTTTTTTTAAGGGTAAAGTAATAGAACCGCTGAAAGACTTCCACAAAGATGAAGTGCGAGTGCTTGGGAGAGAACTTGGTCTTCCTGAAGAGCTGGTTTCGAGGCATCCCTTCCCAGGTATGAGAGTTGGTCTGTGCTACTTAGTGAAGGGCTATGGGTCACAGCAGTATTGCTTAGACTGTACTTAACCTGTAGAATAAATTTATGTTGAAGCATAAACCTTACCTCTAAACAGGAAAAAAGTGATGGATTTATTAGTTTTTACTTAAGCAGGATCTTTTTTCAGGAAAAGAACATTGGAGAGCAGCTTTATCACGTGTAGTGATTAAAGGAAAAGTTTTATAATTGAGTTTGCTTTTAGCTGTGTTTGTTTCTTTTTAGTTGTATAAGCCAAAGAAAGAATTGTCGGTGAAGTCCAGCCGAATGCTGCCTGAGCTGTCAAATGTGTCTTACTTGAAATAATGGCCTGTATCTGCCTGCCTTTCTAAGGGGCATTTGCTGTTTTGGAAATGATGGCATGGAAAATAACGACGGTTGTCCACCAGAAAACATCAAAGTATATAATACAGCAAAGCCCACGTTGTTTTAAGAAGGTTATGTTTTTCTGCCCATGTGTTTTAAAATTGTCCTGCAGGGTGTGCAGCAGGCACTGGCAGAGCGCGTAGGCTGTTGTGCTAATGTACCAGCAACACATGAAAAGCAAGAAGCTGGCTTCAGACATTTCCAGCAAATTACATGTGCTTTTCTGTTAAGTAGCTAAAAGGTCAAATAGCCGTCAGGGGTCTTTTAAAAACAAGGGAGACTCAACTGTGTGCTATAACCAACTCTTTCATCCCAGTTGCCTAGCAAAGGGAAGGAGGAGGTTCCTGTTCGCTTTGGCTTGCCGTCTACCACACGTCACCGCCAACTGCTGCTTTATGCAACCGTCCAATTTAAGGTGTAGGTAAATAATGCTTAAATGTACCAAACAGAAACACTGTTCCAGAATAAACAGCTTGTGTATTTTATTTTCTTTTTTTGTCTTCTAGGGTGTTAAGACAATTGAAGTATAGGTACAATGGCAAAGCATACTGTTTCTCAATGATCGACTGCTGTTCCAGATGCTGTCACATTTTTAGATGAAAGTCAGCTTTCCTATTACTTAGTATAATGTGTTTTCAACTTTGCATTGCAGGTCCTGGTCTAGCGATCAGAGTGATATGTGCTGAAGAGCCATACGTGTGCAAAGACTTCCCTGAAACAAACAATATCTTGAAAATAGTTGCAGATTTTTCTGCAAGTGTTAAGAAGGTAACAAAATTGCTAAATTCTGATATGCATAGAAGTAGCGTGATCATTCTGTACTGGCCTGCAACGAGGTTTAAGCTGCTAAAAGTTTAAAAATACTTACTTGTGCTCTTTAAGGAGTAATGCATTCCAGTACAACTCACCTGAAGCCATGCAGTAGAGTACAGTAGAATTTTTTGCACCAAGACTGGTGCCAGTGTTAAACAATTTCTGGAAAACGGAAGTTTATATACCTTTCAAATAGTAAATATATTTTGTTTTAGTTAAACTTTGCAGGTGAGGATTTCTGGAGATGTTTCTTGCCCTGAAATAAGCGTAACTTTCTAGATTTGCATGCCCTAACAATCACTGAATGTCTAAACTAAAGTGTAGGAGCAAGGAGCTAGTGCTCGCCAGATGTCCTGGAGAGAAACCTGCAGTTTTTAGTGGATGATGTTTAAGTTCTCAATCTCTTTAACTGTTATGACCTTCATGATTACTGTAAGCTCACTTGAACTAAACTGCAGGGGGCTGGAAAGTCGTTAGCGGAGGCCTGCTAAGTTGAAGTCTTATGTTCAAAGCAACTTCCAAAACACTTAAGGGGAGTATTTCCTTGAAAATTCATTGAATTGCAGTGTTGCGTAACAGGATATTGCTTTGTTCTGTATCAGAAATAAACAAGAAAACCAAAAAGTATAGCTTTGTGAAAGAGAGAATGAGCATAGGAAAACAAGCTTCACCTGTGGCCTTGGAGAGCTCCAGCTTAAACTACGTGCAGTCCAATCAAATAAAACTGCTTTTGCTCCAATTCAGTTGTTAAATGAAAGGGATCTTTTAAATAGTTCCAAGGGATAAATGTGGACTAAACTTAAGCAACCAGCTACTTACAATGCAAATAACATTATTATTTATAAGTTCTATTTGTATGCTTGGGGCTTTATTTAATTAAAAATTATCTCTCTGCATCATTTCACAGCCACATACTTTGCTGCAAAGGGTCAAAGCGTGTACAACTGAAGAAGATCAGGAGAAGCTGATGCAGATTACAAGCCTACATTCACTGAATGCCTTCTTGTTACCCATCAAAACTGTGGGAGTGCAGGTAAATGGATTAATTCCAGAGATGTTCTGAAAGCTGCTTCCTGGCAGTGTGGCAGGCTGCAGCGAAGCATAATAATTGCTGCTTTAAGATTGAATGAAAATAAAGGGCTTGACTTAAGAACATAAGCCTCAAGTGACTGTGATGCCTACGTTATTGTCGTTTGTCAGTGCTGGTGTGGTGCAAAGGTGTGAAGACATCTGAACAGACACTTGAGTAAATGCCAGATGTCGTACTTGAGGATGTCATTCAGGTTGAATAATGCTGGACACTTATAGGCGGTTTCTTCATGACTTCATAACCTTGTAGACCTCTGCTGTAACCTGTTGTCCCCTTTAAGGCTGATGGATTCTAGACTAAGTTGGTCAAAAACCCCCTGCTTCCTATATTTGAACGCGCTTGTTGGCCTTTCCTGTACTTTTTCAAATTGTACGATATCCTTATCAGGAAAGGAGCCAGAGCAGTGCAGGCTGTGCAGGATACGGGAACGCTTGAATCTGTGCAGTGGCATAGTGTACTCTTTCCTTTCACCCCTTTGCTAATGCCACTGGAATTTTTGTGGGCTGTCCTTTGTATTTGGTTTGTGTTTCTGTCACCAAATGCTGAGCTGGCATTCTCATGGAATTGTGTGCAGTAACTTGGAAGAGTTCTCTACTGAGTAGTCATAGCTGTAAAGTACCTTTCTTTGCTTTATCGGTATTGAATTATGTCTTTTAAGCAGCTGGTAATAATCTTGTGTGTCTCTTCTGTAACTCCACGCAGTCAGCTCTTTTTACTACTTCAAATAGCAGTATCATCATCAGATTTCTACACTTCATCACAGGCTTTCTTCAGATGGTGCCATCAAAATAACAATACACAATCAATCCCTATGCTCAGGTCACTTTATACGAATCTTTCCATGCTGGGATTTTTCCTTCTGTACGCTCTTGTTAGCTCACAAGAGGTCTGTCTCATTCTGTATTTTCTCATTCACATGGTATCTCTCAGCGTACTGATTTCACCAGCTTGGTGTCTTCTAAATGTTGACACAAAGTATGGTCCTGGAACCTATGGGATGAATGGGAAAGTATTGTGAACTATTTTGGCAGCAAACTTCATGTTCGATTATTATTATTTTTAATTTATAGGGTGACTGTCGTTCATATAGCTATGTTTGTGGGATCTCTAGTAAAGATGCTCCACACTGGGAGTCTCTTATGTTTCTTGCCAGGCTCATACCACGCATGTGTCACAACATAAACAGGCAAGTATTTTGAATTATATTTATTTCTAATGATCTACTTAATGTATGGAAGTTTAGCATGCACAAGCATTGTCCTGACTGATCTATGGTAGAGGGTTTTTTTATATGTTGGACAGGTGTATCATACAGAGGTTACAAATACACAATGAATCAAAACGTAGGTTTATTTCTGGAATTACTAGCTTGAAAAAGAAATTGATAGCCTATGTCCTCTTTTTTTTTTCTTTTTTTTTTTTTTTTTAAGCACTTGATTAGACAACATCCAATGTAACTTACGCAAAATCTGGTTTGGAAGATTCCTAGCCTGTTGATGAGTTGTGATGACATGCAGTGTTTTTTCTACTTTGTGTCAAAAAGGGAGTTTACATGGGACTATCAGTTCTAATGACCCATAGGAAAACTCCAAAGCTGGGCAGTTTAATCTTCATTGAACTTTTTTGTGAATATGCATTTTTCTAGTTACCTGAGTCCATAACTTTTCTAGCAGCTGAAGTTGCTTAGATATGCATTCTCCAGAACTGATTTAATATTTTCCTTGCCTGGCTGTAGACTTTCTGATGAAACTACTTATAATTGCTTATAGCAAAACTTAATTTTGTCACATAAGTGACATTTACTGAAACAGGTATTATTCTTAAAGGCGAGATCTTGAATTGCAAGATAATACTTTAAATCAGAGGGAGCAAAACAAGGTATAAAATCAGAATTGCGTGTGCAATTTCGAAGTATGTGCTGGATTTACAGCATTGCTGTCTTCTTTAAGCTCTTTTGGATTTAATACTACCCTCCTGAATATACCACATCTCTGGGAGTTCTGCTGTACCAGGGTATGTTTTCAGAATCTTTCATTGCTGTTTATAGGGACACTGAAGCTGGCAGTTTGAGGAGTGCACTGAAATAGTTGGTTTTCTGCCCAGCTATGCTTGCAGACTTCATATTACAAACAAAAATACAGAGTGTAAAGCTTGCGTATTTTTCTGCTTTGGATTTTAGACAAATATTCTTGGTTTGTATCTGCAAACTCAAATAACTTGTGCGTATCCGTCATAGTAAATCCTTGTATGAGGCCCGTCAGACAATATTATACTTTGCTTTTTGCTCTGCAACATATAAAACACAATGAATGAGATTAAAAAGATAAATCTGATATGACTGGTTTGAATTCAGAAGATATTTTATTACAGATTTAGTTATGTAGATTTATAAATGGCAATGCTAGTGCCCTGTGCTGAAAACCCAGCTATTCATTAATAATAAGGTTTACTATTTAGTGATATTTTTTGGGTGGTTTCCTATTAGGAGAGAAGATAGAAATTGTAAGAACTTATTAAGTAGCTTTCTTAGAATAATCTTAACTTTTACTGACATCAAAGTAAAATTGAAAAAAAACCCCTTTGTGATACCACTGAGTTAGTATTTCTGTTTTTTCAAAGCATTATTCTCTTGAATAAGTAATATTGTGGCTATTGCTAGTCTCTACCAAACTAAAATAAACTAGTACCTTTGACTTCCAAAGCTAGCATGCATGTCACGTTTATAGAATATATGCATGAAGTTTTATTAAGCTCTAGTTAGTAGCTAAGGAGCAAAATCAAATATTATGCTTTTTTTTTCTAGTTTTGTTTTCTCACTGCAATACTAAAGACGCGGTATTTAGGCAATCTGGTTTATTCCGTGTATGCAAAATGTATTTTTCTACTATCCTGTTTGTTTTCCAGAGTTGTGTACGTGTTCGGTCCACCGGTCAAAGAACCTCCTACAGATGTCACCCCCACTTTCCTGACAACAGGAGTCCTCAGCACTTTACGTCAAGCTGATTTTGAGGCTCACAACATTCTCAGGGAGTCTGGTAGGTACTTCCCCTTATCCCATGGATGAGACTGGTTTCAAGATCCCTGCGAACCTTCCTGTTATATATAGTTATAATGGTACTGTCAAAATCTACAAGCTTCTTGAATATCTCCAAAGAAGTGAGAAATTCATGAGTTGGCAGGCAAGAGCCTTTTCTGAAAGTCGTAGAAGCTGATAGCTAAAGGACAGGAATTGCTAGCCTCTCTGCTAGCAGAATTAATTTTAGGGGGTTTTTGGGGACTGAGGCTTCCCTCTGACACGTCATGAAGCTCACAGGTGTGGTGCTTCACCGCACTGCAAACTTCTGCAAAAAGTACTGTTAGCCAGCTGAAAGTTAACTGAATAACTTCTCTTTGCTGATGGTCTCGGTCATCGGTATTTACCTGAAGTAAATAAGCTGTGTAAAGAAACTTGACATAGCTTCTAAATCACGGATTTTTTTTTTTTGTGGAAAGAAGGGAGCCCAAATACTAAGTTTCTAACGGTGATGATGCTCACTACCTGTAGCGGCTTCATATTTTTTAACGTAAAGTAAAAGCTGCATTTGTAAGCCCAGCCGCTTCGACCCCTCCGCGTGCCCGGAACGCTCAGGGCTTTTTTCTTAATTACGTTTGAAGATGCGATATGTGTGGGAAGCGGTTCATCGCTCGCCTATATTTTGTATAAATCAAGTTACAAAGGATATCTCTTTTTAAAAATACATATTCTGTTTGTAAGGCTGTCTTGCCAAAATTTGTACAAAAATAACCCCGAAGGCTGAGGATAGCACTGTCAATTGTGTTTGTAAAACTGTAGATGTGTCTCGCTAACTTTTGGTGACACTTGGCTTTGTGTGAATGAAACGCTCCCAAAAATAAGACTTGAGTTATCATTTAGTGAGAAAGACTCCCTGTATGAACAGCAGAGGGTGAGAGCCTGCATCAGCGTTCGACCGGCTCTGCAGGCTGCCACGCACCTCCGTCTCCAACTTTTGCATCGTTTAAACAGTGAAATTAGGAGGTCTGTGTATGGGCTTTCAAAAGGAGATATCTAAAAAAAAAAAAAAAGGAAGAGGTGATTATTGCCTGGAGTTACCTATCAGCCACCAGCAACAGGGATACGTAAAAGCTTTCTCTTAATTGTGTCAGAGACAGAGATACTTGTGAACGGTCCTTATTGGGCTTGGTGTGGGGAGTGATGTTATGTGGGAAGGAAAGTACATCTTAAATTGCATTCACAGCCAATTACAGGGGGTAACGGAGGTTATCTGGGCTTGTTCTGCGTGCCTGCAAATGCCGAAGATTATTTCAAGTGGCAATTTGAGTAGTTTTAGTGTGTGCAGCACTAATTACATAATTGTATAATGAGCGTGATCATCTGGGGTGTGGTAGCAGTCGCACAAAGATCCCAGAAGGCAGGAATGTAGCTCCTAGTATAGAGTTTGAAGTACGTGTAGGAAGTTCTGTAAAACTTCTATCACGTTTGTGTCTTTAAACCAAATTAATGCACTCTGTACTACTATTTTCTGAAGGTTATGCCGGAAAAATTAGCCAGATGCCAATAATCCTGACACCGTTGCATTTTGATCGGGACCCCCTACAGAAACAACCTTCCTGTCAAAGATCTGTGGTTATTCGAACTTTTATTACAAGTGATTTTATGACTGGGATTGCAGCAACTCCTGGTAATGAGGTTCCAGAAGAGGTAATACGGGTTTTCAAGTTTCTTTTCAACATGAGCTACTATTGTAGATGGCTCATTTTGACTTTCTCCCCTCTCTCTTGATTGCTTGCCTTGCCTTTGATTTCATTGCAATTTTTTCTCTTTCATAGTATTCATTAGGAAGAATATAGTGGTGTTTTGGGGAAAAAAACTGTAACAAAATGAGAAGCTGGCAGATGGGTATGCAAAGGCTTTCCGACAGAGTTGAGCCAAAATACCATCAATTAAAAAAAAAAAGAGTACCCCAACTATTCCTGGGGTTTTTAAATGAATTTTTTGCATTAGTAACTGGAAATGTCCTGACTTACAGCATTGCCCTTGACCCCCACTTCTGATTTTACTGGAACCTGCTGTTTAACACCTCAAAGTCTGCTGTTCTCTATTAAGGTTACTAAAAGGATTTAGGAGTCAAGTTCAGGTATATTTTCCTGGGAAGCTTTATCCATGTCCGGTTTCAAGTACGTTGTCTCTCTGGGAATGCAGTGTAGATGAGGAACAGAACTGACTTTTATTTTAAACATATTTTAAAAGCATATAGGCATTGTTTAGTAATTGTATGTAATTGAAGTCTTTAAGGCAGCCTGTCCATTTAAAAAGAAATGATTCAAGGTTAGGTTACCGTGTAAGCTATTCCATTCTATAAAGTGAGGATTCATTTCACCTTGAAGTTTGTATTTAAAAAAAAAAACAAACAAACCCAAACCACAAACAAAACAACCAAACACCACAAAACCCACAAACAAACAAAAAACACCTGCATCCTTCAAAATGTAAAATGGTCACTTTAAGGCTAGGTAATAATGTGGTAACAAAATAGTAGAGGTTTTGGAGAATACCTGTATTTATAGGGAAAATAATCATATTTGATTAAAAATTTTCTGTTTGTCTGTGGAGAGCAATGCACAGTTTAATTTATGCTTGCACTACGAAACAGCACGTCATGTGGGATTTTTAAGGAAGCTGAACTTCTAGGGGTCAGCAAATTCTTATCTAGAATACTTTGCTAACATGAGTTGATTGTGAGCTCTGGAGAATAACTCTCAAGGGAAACTCTTTCCCTTGGATGCCTCTTTGTTTTTTGTTTTCTGGGTTTTTTTTTGTTGTTTTTGGTTCGGTTTAGTTTTTTTACCTTTAGAGGTCCCTTTTTCGTTTTCAAAGGAGTTTCACTCAGACTGTCGCTTTGGGTTTTTTTGTGGTTCAGCTGGAACTGATGGTCTGAGAAAAGTCTGAGAATGACCGATAGTAACACGTAACAGCGTGTGTTCCTGCCGCACTTTCAGGAGACAGTTTTGAAGGTGAAGAGTGCTGCCTTGAGGGAGGTGTATTGCGATCAACACCCTGGTTTTATTATCAGTGCCAAAACCCAGCAAGTTCCAAACGTAACTGCAGATATCATGAAGGCTGGAGGTTTTAAGTTGATTTTATTTCTTAATTGGTGGTAATACGCTAATAGCTATAGGCTCTTTCTGTCTTGCGTATAACAGAACTAGTGTGAACAAAGTTTTCCTTTTTTAAGCTTTTCTCGGATAGGTTTCATGGGGTCTGTTTTACATGCTTTCTTCTGATATTTTTTTCCCCCCCCCCCCCCTTCACAATAGGTTGTGTTAAAAATGGTGGCAGAGATTAAGAAGATTCCTGGTATTTCTCGGGTGATGTATGACTTGACATCAAAGCCACCAGGAACCACGGAGTGGGAGTAATTAACTTTTTTCTATTAAAGTACTGTGTGCAGTCTAAATCATATCAGAAACCATTCCCAGTGTTGACATGCAGTACTGTGAAAGAGTGACTGGAGCTGCTACATCGCATCAGATTCCTCTCCTGGAGCATCAACCTGCAGTTAAGAGCTGTGCTGGGGATGATAACTGAGTGGGGCTGAGGATTTGTACGGGTAAATAACCATGGCAGCATCGCCGGTGCGCAGACAGATTCCTTTTGCTTTTGCCTTTGTCTTACTGATTCTTCCTCTTTTCATGTGTTTAGTTGGCATTTCAATGTCTCTTTGGTTTTGTACACTGTGTAAAAAGAGACAGTTTATTTCCTTCAACCAAAAGCATTGTTACAGCCTAAAAACGTAAAATGAATTCTTTGTGACCAACTGCTTTTGAACGGATTTATTATAAATAAATATTTTGCCAAATGGAGTAGTGGGTACTGTTGAGTTGTGAAATTGCCGTGTATCTGTTGTATACTGTTTAGCCTGTTCCATATTGTTTGACGTATTAGCCCATGGCAATAACGTTGAGCTCCAAAGGAGCAATGCTAAAATATTAATGAAGTTACCTCTGTCCGTCTTTCTGTACTCGCTGCCTCTTGCATCGCTCGGTAGGTGTGCGTGTTGGTAACAGAGGTGTATACACCAGCTAGTCTTTGACGTACGCACACAGGCAGCGAGTGTATACTAAGTTCCAGACACTGAAGTATCTTTGTGTGTTTCTGGGGACTCTGATAGAAGCGTGAAAATGGGAGTGCGGTTTGGAAAGCTGTCGCACCAGAGCTACTGGATCTGCGGATCCTGTTTCTGTCCTCCAGCGCTCGTGCGACAGTCCCTTCGCAGCCTGCTGCCGATGTGCTTTCCTTATACTTGATGACAGTTTATTTTCTACGCATTTGCTTTTACGGGAATTTTTTTTTTTTTTATGTATTGTACTTAGCTTGATCTTTAAGATCGTTGTAGTCGTTAGTGTGGAGTCCTGGTATCGGAGGTGACTTGCTCAATCCGTATAGATCCCTTCTGTCATTCGTATTCTGCTGTTTATGTAGTGAAGTAAGCAATAATTTGCGAGATGGTTACTTTGGACACCTGTGCTTTTCTGATGTAACGAGGCAAAGCTATTTCCATCCACCTGAGAATCTTGAGCGTGTCCTGCCACTGCTCGCTGTGAAGGTGACAGCTAAATTCTGACCTGAGCAGCTTGCTGGGTACCTGCTGGGTGCCTCCACCGGTGGAACTGTAACCGTGTGTCCAGGCTCATCCCTCTCACCCCCTTTTTTTTTTAATTTAAGCGGTTGCATTTCATTCAGCTGCAAGGTTACCATAGTATTACAGAGTAAAATACTTGTTTTAAACTGTTCAATAACATGGAGTATTTCATGACTTGTATTTCCACTTGCATAGATTTGTGAACTGGAATTATTGGTTGAAAGTGTTGTTCTATATTCTTTTGATTGCACGCATTTTCCTGTTCTTACACCTACTGCCTACGCGTTATGGAAATTTTGTTTAATTTCTGCTTATAGGAAATGGCTAACTTGTGCAAATTTATTCTTTTGCCTGTGTCACTGAGTGGTGGTTTTTCACTTGGGGGAGGAGATGGCGTGTTGCAGCCTCTGCCCTTTGGAACCCTTTGGGGACACCGGCGTGCAGGAGAGGAGCGGACCAGGGGCTGCTGTCATTTGGAGTCGGGAACACTGCCTCCTCCTGGCAGGCTTTGTAGCTTGGGCAAATTGATATTAATCCATATCTTGGTTGCCCCCTTTATAAAATGGGGGTAGTAATTCTCACCCACATCCGTCATAACCTCTTTGAGCCCTTTGGATGAGCTTTTTGTGATGTAAGTGAAGTATTATCGATATAAATGTTCTTTTATTACTGGATTGTGATCTGTAAGAGCCGTTGGTCAAAACCAATGTAAATCGGTGTTTGCTGTGGCAGAATCTGTTATAGCACGAGTTCCGTTGAGAACCAATTATCTTTGTAGCTTCTCTCAAAAGAAAGCTCCCTAATGAAATTATGGCCTTAGAGTACACTTTTACTTTTTGTCAGAAAAAGCTGAGGATAGTTGTTTTTGGTTTACAGTGTTGGCATCTCAAGACGTAAAGGGTGCAATGATGAGAAATGAATCTTTTTGGTGTGATGCAGAAATCCTTCAGCCTTTTAATGCTCTAGCAGTGGTTGCTTATTGTAAGTAGGCTTGCTCTTGCTGCTGCTGCCACCACCACTTTGTGTTGCCTTGAGAGCAAATAGGCAAAACAGAAGGAATTACTAAAAAGTAACGCAAAGAATATAGAGCACCTCTTAAACCTAAACCCTTCTCAGTTTTGACTGAGACGCTTAGTTGGTCTCCGTGTAAATAGATCTGTAGTCCCATAGTTGTGATGGAACTCACAAGACAACTTGCGTGGCGATGGTGGTGCCCGGTGGTTGGGGCTTCCAGTGACTGTGGTACCTGCGGACCACGCGCCTGCGGCGTACCTGGACAGAAATCTGTTGTTCAGTGCACGTTGCACCCCTGCAGGTCCTTCTTGGAGTTGCATCTGAACTGTAGGCGTGGTGTATACCTGTATGCTGGGTGTATGCTGAAGTTTGACATACACTTTTACCATCTTTTAATCGCCTGGATTGCTTTCATGTCTGTAATGAAATGGAGCTTGACAGCAATTCCTGTGCTTTTTAGGAACTTATTTTGGTTTTGGTTGGTTTTTTCAAGCCAGAAAGTCGACTATTGAAAATTTTAGGCATAAACTATTGCACTATGATCAAAATGTCTTATCGAAATGAGATTTGTGACCTTTAGCTCTCTTCCCCCTGTTTGACACCTGTGCCATGCATCGTAGACGTGGTGGGTTGTTCTTAGGAAGGTTGGTGTTATCATCCCAGCGGTTCTTGCGTGTTTTTATGGAATCCATGTGTATCGGACAGCCAGAAGTGGAGAGAAACATAATACTCTGTTCACATTTCTTAAAAAAAAATTATATTTAGCACCTAGTTTACAAACTAATAACTGTAGCTGCCCTGTACAATTGTTCACCTCGAGTCTTCAGTAAAACATGTCAGCGGTTAGAGGAATTTGTATTGGGGGCATTCCCCATCATTCTCAATTTTTAACATTTTTCTGCTTGTGAAATGATAAAGTACTGTGAGCCTTAATTTTTATCCACAAATAAAAATATTATGTTTGAACATTGGTGTGACTTTTTTTTTTTTTAGGGGTTGCATGTAGAAACTACATTATAAATGGCCTGTCCATTTTGGGTTGAAAAAGCTGGTTTGTGGCAGTTGTGTTTTCTGGCTGCAGACCATGCTGGGTAAGATGTCCCTGCCGGGGCACGGCTGTCCCTTGCTGTGTCACAGCACAGGACACCCCACTGCGGAGTAACGGGGCGCTCTGTGGTGCTTGCCCGTGCATGCTTTTATACCGTGATATGCTATGGCAAATGTGACTTACTCCTAGAAACGCATATAGAGCCTTTTCTGGGGCTCTGTTCTAGTAGTGCCATTAACTAACCTAACCTGTGGTGCCCACGCAGCCGGGGACAGGCTGCTCTGTCCCTCGGGGTGCTGGTGGTGGCTCCGCAGTGTCCTAGCGGGGAAACTCCTGCCGCACCTCGTTGCGTTGGGGTCGCGGTTGGTTTTTGTGGCAGACCTCTGGTGCTGGCGTTTAATTGTTTATAGCAGCAGGTCACCGTTTCAAGACTGCGTGCAAATTTCCCCTTTAAAAAGAAGAAGGCAGCTGAGATTATAGGTAAGAGCAGAACCTTCAGGTGCAGTCGTAAGGAGCTGCCATCACCGGCAGGTGAGCGTGTGAGTGGGCAGCGGTCGTTTATCTTGCTTAAATCCTTTCTTGCCGGGCACAGGCTGCACTCCGTAAGTCAAGTAACCAAAGGTGACAGCTGTGATTCCGGTATAAATGACTTGGCCTCCAGCGCCGCGGCGGTTGTGGCTCGGTGGGCAGTGCCTGTGCTCGGGCTGTGCCGGGGCCTCGGGGCTACCGTGGGAGCGGGATTTCATGGAGCCGCTGCTTACCGTTGCTCCCTGATCTGTGCTGCGAATGAGCTCTTGTCCCCCAAAGAGTGCAGGAGAGAGTTCTTCTCGTCCAGGCTCCCCGGCAGTATTTCCGAGTGGCTGCGGCGCTGCCGGCAGCCCCTCTGCTCCATCTCCTGTTGTGCCTTGGCAGCCGGAGCTGCAGCAGTCACCCCACGCTTGGGACGCCCATACCTCGCAGAGATGGCAGGGCTTTGCTTTTTTGGGGGGGCTTGTCTTCCTGTAGGGGGTCTTCAAAACAAATGTCTCATCTTGCATGTTTTTCTTCCGTAGCTCGGGAGTGAGGGAGTCTCCGGGGCAAAACCCTCTGCAGTTTCCAGCCTTTCAGGAGACGGTTAAGGGATTTCGGGGAGAAGCAGCAGGAAGGATCCGAGGTGAGGAGGGCATGCAAGCCTCGACTGAGCATCACCCCGAAGCGCTTTGGGGGCTGGGGATGCAGCAGGGCTGGTTCCGAGCAAGGCGACGGCTGCGCAGTTGGGCTCGTTGGGGGGCTCCAGGTGGCCGGAGTAGGGATGTTCCTGGGGTCTCTCCTCCCAATTCCCGGCAGCAGGGCCAGCAGTGCCACCGGTGCAGCCCCATGTCGGCTCAGGGAGCGGGGAGGTGTTCAGGATCCCTGTTACAGGAATGAACAAGTTCGTGGGAGCCGCCCCTCGCAGCGTGAAAGCAGCGGGGGAAAGAACGGTTGCAGAAATGAAGCTAGAATGTTTTTCACAAAATTGTAGTTTTCCACAAAATCTTTTCCAGAAACTTCACAAAATGAAAAGGAGTTTGGATTACTGGGGTTTTTTGTTGTAAATTTGGAAGAAGTTTGTTTACCTTTTCAGCGCGATCCTGCGGGCTGCAGCATGGTACCCTCTGTGTCATGCTGGAATTTCCCCTGTGTCATTTCCTCAGTTAAAAATACTTAAATTAGTTTTCTAGCGATGCTGTATCAGTTAAGTTTCTTTAAATAGCGGGGAACCTGTTTCTGGGGCTGCTGTTCTCGCCCTGTGCTGGGGTCACCAGCTTCTAGCTCTCTGGCTTCACCTGAGTCCAGGAATAATCTTTCTAATAGAACAAAAACCTTCTCTCTTAAAACGTTTCTGCCGCATTTTACAGTGAGCGCGGCTCCCAAGCGCGGTTTCTAAGGGAGTGGGAGGTTGGTGGCGGCTGCAGCTCGGCCGTCGGGCATCGCCTGGGCCGGGGCTCCCCCTGCTCGGGTGGCCCCCGTGGTCCCCAGCCCTTGCTGCGGGGCTGCTCGCGTGTCTGGCTGGTTTCCTTGCCGAATTAGAAGCAGATTGCGAAGAGACTATTGTGTGATGACGTGATAGCTGTTTGCAACTGACGGCGATGGGATTCGGGCCATTAACCCACTCGGCTCACGTGAAAATGTGAAGAAAGCTGTAAGTAAAGGAGTAAAGTGGGGTTGTGAAGCGCAGTGTCACAGCTGGACCATTTCCATGCCTCAGCCTAAAGATCAGATCAAGAGTCCCTTAGGACTCTTCCTTCTAAAATTTAATTTCCCATTGAATTTCTTGCATCTCGTCAGAGGCAAGAACTGGGGACGAAGTGCTCTTGCTGTCCCAAGGATAACCACTTCCCTGGAAGCGCAGTGCCGGGAGGTGAATTGCATCTCATCAAGGGGAGCGGATTATTTCTGTTTCTTTAATTGCCCGAATGCGAACTGCAGAAAACTGAACCAGTGTTGTAACTTAATTACTTCATTATAGAATTGAATAGCTTTAACGTTTGAATGAGTTGGCTGGCTTTGTGCTGCTGACTCCTCTATGGTTTTGAAGATAGCAAAGGCAGTCCTTAAAGATGACATCCTAAATTCCTGAAGGTCAGGCAGATGAGGAAAGCCCCAAACCAGCCCACCCTAAAGCGGGGTGCGCGACTGCACGCAGAAATGTTGATTTTGGTCCCGTATGCGCCGTGGAGGGACGAGGTGTCAGGTGGGAATTCTGCTAGGAAATATTCGCAGGCCCACAGAAAGCTTTTATTAGCAAGGGGGAAACCTCAGCTGCCACCCTCTCCCTGCGGCATGGCTCCCAGGGTCCGTCCCCCTGCCCTGTCCTGCGGAGAGCTGCGGCCGCTGCGGGGGGACCCCAGACACGGAGCAGCCGGG
This sequence comes from Burhinus oedicnemus, assembly GCA_008921705.1. Taxonomy (NCBI): domain Eukaryota; kingdom Metazoa; phylum Chordata; class Aves; order Charadriiformes; family Burhinidae; genus Burhinus; species Burhinus oedicnemus. The sequence continues at coordinate 4,758,167 of VFFE01007869.1, read as the reverse complement.
TGGGATATTTCTCTCGCCCTCATCCTGTCACTGCCTGTCTGTCGAGAAGCAAATCGCCGGTGGGTGCTGGGGGGGCTGGAACGGGAGGTCCCTTAACCGGGGCTGCTCTTCCCACATCTTCAGCCTCGCCGCCGGTGGCTTCGGAGGAAGGGGGGTAGGTATTCAGAGCAAGGGAGTGAGAAGGACACGGATAATTCCCCATCCAGAGGTTGGTGTGGCTGTGGGGAGGCTGGGCACGCTTTTAATGCTTCCCACACCACCATGGCAAGCAGGCGCCCTTGCGTCGGGCTTTGCTGCGCGTTGTGCCCTGTCGCTCCCACGGGTGCCTTTTTGTGGGTGTGATTGATTTAAATGCGTGTTCAAGAGCCCCCTTAGACCTGGGATATTTTTCTTGTTGATCGTTTCCCAGAGTGGCTTGGGATATAAAGGCCAGGATAAAGCTGCTTGCAGGATCTCTTCTTTTTTTAGCTTTTTTTTTTTTTTTTTAGGGTGGAAAACACATGGAAAAATATTCTGGGGTCAGTCTAAGTTTTGTGGACAGCCTGAGTTTGAATCGTGTGTTAACCGAAGAGAAATGTTAATTAAAGAGAAAGACTTTCTGCTCCTTACAGGGTCTGGTGGCGGGTGACAGAGGTGAGGGGCTGTGCCTGGGGTGGGGTTGGGGACTGTCCCCCCCCATGTGTGTCCCGCTGGCTGCCCCGGGCCGAGCCCCCGGCCCCGCTGCTCCCGGGGGAACCAGGCTCGCCCTCTGCAGGAAAGGGTGTTTGCCAACGTGTTTGTGCACACACTTTCCTTAATGAAGAAGAAATAATTCAAAGCTGACATGCATAATTTAGCACTCTGTGACGCGTGGGCTGCCATCCGACCGTGGGCTTGCGGGGACAATGACCCGGCCACGGCCACCGGAGTCCCTGCGCTGTTATCTCCCCGGTGGAACCTGCCGTGCCGTAGGGGCAAGGGAAGCTCAGCACGTTTCTGCGCCGTGGCCTCCCGGTCCTGCGGCTCTGCCCGAGGTGGTGCTTGGCTCTTGTTCATGCAACGCTCACACGTCGGGTTTTACACCCGGGATTTACATTCTTGTGCAGTTTTTACCCTTTGGGTCGGCTTTAAGGTGTACCCTGGTGATTCAGTGCTGCTACCGCAGTTTGCTCTGTGAGTTGTTGGGTTTTTGTTATTGTTTGGGCAAGGTGACATGTGACAAATAAGTACCAGGCTTATCTTTTCCTGTCTGATCTGCCTGAGGTTTGCCCAGCTGTCCGGGTTTCTTGGCATGGAGGTGGGATGCTGCTCCAGACGTTGGGAATGCAGTGGGAATCAGCGAGTTTTTAGGGGTTTTAGAGAAAAAAACCTGAGGTTTCCTTGCTGACTGCAGCCCCGCGAGGGTTCTGGAGAGTTGTCCACCTGCTCCCGTGGAGGTCCGGACAGTCTGGGTGGCAGAGCTCAGTGGTGGACCGGGACTGAAGCGGACGCCGTACCTGTGCAGCAGGCAGCTCGTCGCTCTGCGCTGCATTATGCAGGGGACCGGGGGGACCGTCCCTGCTGCGCAAAGCGGGGTGGCACCCCAGCAGGGACCCGGCACCGTGCACACCCGGGTTTGAAGGTGGCTGAGTCAGGGTTTGGATTCAGGACGATCTTTTGTGCTTTGCGGAGCCGGCGTTTATTTTTAGTCACTTCTATAGCGGTGATTGCCATGGTAACGCAATGGCATCACACGGGTTCTCCGATGGATGTGCCGGTTGTGCTGCTCCGGCAGCACCGGACCATGAGGAGCAGGCGTGGGGACAGGGCTCCCGGCCATGGTTTTTGGGGTGGAGGTGGCAACTCAGTGGCGCGTGTCTGGTCCATCCCATAGATTTGGCTTATGGTGAGAGCTGGGGCTCGCTGCCACCCCCAACTGGGGTTCTCCACCTCTGGAAACCTAACGCAATCCTCCAAGCTCACAAACCTGTCCAGGAAGAATTTTAAATGCATCCTTGGAGCATTAAAGCTGCTCAGCAGGGAATTAACCGCTCAAAACCTTGCCGACTAAAGCGGATCAGCCTTTTTGTCTGAAATCTATGCAGAAAAGTCAAGAACAACGTGGGTGGTTCTGCACCTTTTCGTACCGTTTGAAAGCAGATGCTGAACGATGGGGGGATCGTCAGGCTTCAAAGGCTGGTGCACGTGTCCAAGAGCGGAGCCAGGCGCGACCTCCCTCGCCTGCCCGCCCTGGACAGCCGCTCGCCTCCCAAAAGGTCTGACCATCTGAATTCCCCTTGACCTTGGAAAATCTTCCCCTTTCTACTCATGGGTCGCTTGATCGCTAGTTGCTCTCGGTGCAATCCAGAGCAAACCCAGAAAAGCCGCTCGTCAGTGATCTCGCTGAAGACTCAGCAAGGAGAAAAATATATGGTAATTAACATACCCTGGGATTTTTCTTTTTGCTTGGGTGTGATAGCACTGGTATTTGGCTCCAAGATTATAGCTAAAAATTATTCAAGGAGATAAAAGGCTGAAGGGAGCCTACTTCCACTTCAGTTTTTTAATTTCAGTGGATTGACTCACTTGAAGCTGAACATTATCCAGCGCTCTCCGAGCTGCCCAGCTCCCTTACGCCCTTCGAGGGGGCAGCTGGGAGCTTTCCAAGGGGCTGCCTTCGGGATTTACACACTACAATTCCACAGGCAAGTGCTCCACCTCCGTTTCAGGAAGAAATACCGTGCTTTATACTGTCTGTCACTTTTAATTGCAGTGGTGTTTCCATCAGATGCAATAAATCTGGCCGGCACAGGAATATAGCGATACAGCAGCAAATCGCAAGCGGCTGTGGTTGCCCACGGGCTGGCTGGGACGTCGTCCTCGGGTGAGCGGGCAGGGCGATAGCCGGGGCAGTCCCTCCTGCTCTGCCTCCTGTGCTGGTCAGAAAATGGATCAGAAATGGGCAAAACAGCTGGTTTTGGGTGCGACGGCTGGTCTGAGATCTGCTTGTCTGCGGGGGCTGGAGCTGCTCTCCTGGCAGGGCAGCCGGGGCAGCCCCTGCCCGACGGGCACACGGCTCATCGCAGGAGCGGGGATTGCTCTGCCCGCGTGGGAGTGCCCATCCCCGGCTCTGCTGATGGCACCGGGTTTCTATCCTGTGTGATAAATCCAAGGGGAAGCAGTTTGCCTCTGGTTCCCCCATGTGCTGGGGAAGATTTGCCAGCAGGTCTGGGAAACACGGAGAAACCAGATGCTCCCTCCCCAGGAGAAACATCTGTAATGCTCCGTTCCTGGATAGAATCATACAATCACATAGGTTGGAGGAGACCTTTCAGATCATCGAGTCCAACCATTAACCTCACACTGCCAAACCCACCACTAACCCATGTCCCTCAGCACCATGTCTACACGGCTTTTAAATACCTCCAGGGATGGTGACTCCACCACTGCCCTGGGCAGCCTGTTCCAATGCTTGACAACCCTTTTGGTGAAGAATTTTTTCCTAATATCCATCCTAAACCTCCCCTGGCGCAACTTGAGGCCGTTTCCTCTTGTCCCATTGCTTGTTACTTGGGGGAAGAGACCGACCCCCCCTCACTACACCCTCCTTTCAGGTAGTTGTAGAGAGCGAGAAGGTCTCCCCTCAGCCTCCTCTTCTCCAGGCTGAACAACCCCAGGTCCCTCAGCCGCTCCTCACAAGACTTGTGCTCCAGACCCCTCACCAGCTCCGTTGCCCTTCTCTGGACACGCTCCAGCCCCTCAATGTCTTGCTTGGAGTGAGGGGCCCAAAACTGAGCACAGGATTCGAGGTGGGTCCCCACCAGCACCGAGTACAGGGGGACGATCACTGCCCTAGTCCTGCTGGCCACACTATTGCTGACACAGGCCAGGATGCTGTTGGCCACCTTGGATGGCAGCAGGGTGTCAAAACTCGGGCCTCTCCTGCGAGCTGGGAGATGAAATGCCTTTGTGCTCCCTGCCAGGAGAGAGCCGGATATGTGGACATACGTTAACACCAATTTCTGGTGTACTGGATGTTGAGATTTCTCCTTAGAACCTGAAGTATATGGATATATCTGACTCTTGGTTATCCGATAATGCCTGTGATACAGCTATTTTCACCCATTTCCCCCCC
>VFFE01007869.1:4722987-4748466 GCA_008921705.1 Burhinus oedicnemus | reverse complement strand
GCCAGGATGCTGTTGGCCACCTTGGATGGCAGCAGGGTGTCAAAACTCGGGCCTCTCCTGCGAGCTGGGAGATGAAATGCCTTTGTGCTCCCTGCCAGGAGAGAGCCGGATATGTGGACATACGTTAACACCAATTTCTGGTGTACTGGATGTTGAGATTTCTCCTTAGAACCTGAAGTATATGGATATATCTGACTCTTGGTTATCCGATAATGCCTGTGATACAGCTATTTTCACCCATTTCCCCCCCAGACGTTGTTCCTACCGCAGCAGCGGGCTCCTCGCCCCATGGGGGCTGCGTTGGGGTGGCGTGATGCCCATCCAACGTTCCTCATGGGCGAAAGGCTGGAGGGGAGCGTGTGCTGCGGGGGAAGCGATGCTGCTGCCTTGTAAATGTATTTCACGTTCCTGTTGGGCTCCACTCCCCGGCAGCCAGGAGGGTCCTTCCCCGTCTGCTGCTTATTTTGGGGGTTGTTTTTTTTGGGGGGTGACCTGCAGAGGAGGACAACCTGCGGAGCTGGCACGGCTGGGGACCCGCAGCGCTGAGGGGGGAGCCAGGGGAAGAGTTTTAAAACCTAAATGAAACCTGATGCAGATACATGGCGGTTTTTAAACATCGTTTTGAACCTGTTCTTTGTTTCCCAGGCCGTGCCTGCTTGCCATGATTAGGGGAACAGATGGAGGGAGGGCTGCTCCTCCACCCCACGAGGGATAACGAGATGACGGATCCCTTTCCAGCTTGTTCCAAGAGAGGATGAAAACAGCAGGGAATGCTTGACCTGCTACGCTGAATTTTTCGGAGAGCTTGCCTATATTTGGAAGCAGGCTGAAATGGCTGATTTTGGGATTCTTCCCCTCACGGTCAGGGATCCCGGTATCCACCACGGTGCAGGGGCTGCTCTGGTGCGCTTCCAGAAGTTAAGGAACGTGAGGGTGGACCAGGAGAGGAGCTGGAGGTGTCCCTTGGGCTGTCTTTGCGGGTGCTGCGGGGCAGCACGTTTGCTGAGGATGCCGCTGCATCCCCTGCCCGGAGCAGGCAGGATTCCGCCCCCGGAGCGGGCGGAAAGCAGCGATCCCGGGCACGAAGGCGGCTGCCGCTGGCTGAGCAGCGCGGGAGGGAGCTGAGGTTCTCCCCTCGTCCTGCCCTTCATAAGTCACTACGTTTAAATGCTGTCAGAGCAGGGTGAACCACTTAAAACCAATTAAGTACCTTAATGAATCTTTCCCTGATGGAGTTTCAATTACCTTAAGTAGAAGACGGTGCGGAGCAGGAGTGCGGTTAGCCTCAAGGCTATCGTTTAGATTCTTGCTAATTGGATCATGCATTTGAAGATTACCGTGCTCCTACGGGAAGAAATGTATATGTTTACTTAGATATCACTTACAGATGTTTTCCGACTCAATCTGTACCTGTGGAAGGCTTGCATTTTTCTGCTGAAAAACTTCTAAATAGGACCTTCCAGGTTATTAACTGCTGCTGACTTACCCTGCTTGAGATGAGCTGTGCCTGTGTGTGCAAACAGATGTTAGACGTCCGTATACGTGGCCGAAAAAACTTGGGGAACACTTACTGAGAGGCTAGTGTGGAATCTGAAAAGCTAGGGTGGATTTTAAGATCGTTTTAAAAGAGGATGAATTTTAAATGAGTTTTAGTAGAACTGCTGGCTCAGAACTCGCATCCTGCATTCCTTTAGTTTGGAACGAGGCAAAATAAATTTGTTGTGAAGAAAATCAGGACAGACTTTCCTTGAGTAAGGTTGTGAGGCGCTTGTGGACCAGCACACAGATTTCACTGAAACGGCACGTCCTGATAGAAAACTGCCTGAGAGATTTTAAAAAAAAATGTTAAAAAGGCAACCTGTGCAAAGTATACTAATTCATCGTGGGAACCTACTGCTTTTCTGAGCAGAAAATATCTAGTGGAGGTTTTTAGAGTTGTTTCTCTTATTTTCTGAAAAATAGGAGGTGTGACTAAAAGGGTGTCTGAGCCAGAGGACAACGTGTTAAACCTGTGTTCTGATCCCGACGTGCCGAGGCCGGGTGTTACGGGAACGTTCCACTTTAAAACTGGCGACATGAACTGTATCGTTTGGTTTTTTTAACAGCTGCTCAGTACCTCTGTGCTTCTTGTTATTGCTGTACCCCCCCTCTGCTCCAGACAGCTCGGGATTGTGCGTTTAATACCGGTAAGTGCAGGGCATTAGGCTGGGCAGCGGGGAGATTAACCCGCCCTGCTGGGGCAGGCAGGGACTCGGCGGGGGCCACCTCAGCCCCGGGGCCACCAGCCGGGACCTGCCGTGCCGGGGGGTGGGTGTGGGGGGACCCCACGGGCGGGTGGGGGTGCTTCTGCGGAGAATGGCACAGAGACGGTTTCCTTATTGCGTGTCCAGCTGTGGGGACAGCAGCTGGAATAAAAATCAAATTTTAGAAAGCGTTTTAAGAAGAGCTATAGAAATTTTCAAAGCCTGGAGTAAGAGTGTTAATAATCATAGAATCACAGAATGGTTTGGGTTGGAAGGGACCTTAAAGCCCATCCAGTTCCCACCCCCCTGCCATGGGCAGGGACACCTCCCACCAGACCAGGTTGCTCCAAGCCCCGTCCAACCTGGCCTTGAACACCTCCAGGCATGGGGGAGCCACAGCTGCTCTGGGCAACCTGGGCCAGGGTCTCACCACCCTCACAGGCAACAATTTCTGCCTGAGATCTCATCTAAATCTGCCCTCTTTCAGTGTAAAACCGTTCCCCCTCGTCCTCTGGCTCCACTCCCTGATCCAGAGTCCCTCCCCAGCTTTCCTGGAGCCCCTTGAGGCACTGGAAGGGGCTCCAAGGTCTCCCCGGACCTTATAGTAAGTTATAACTTGTAATAAGTTGCAAGTACAGAGCTCATAAACATGTTTTTATTAATTTATATGGTGTATAAATAAGTTAAAAACATATAATGGCAATAAGAACGGCTTGTTATTTAAGCAGTAACTTTACCAGTTACTTCACAACGTTTACAACGCTTACTTAACCAATAACTGTAACTTGCCTAGAAAACGCAATGTGAAAGGCAGGCGGTGTCCCCGGCCCTGCGCGGGGGTCAGTTTGGAGCTTCACCAGCCGGGACGCTGCACCCCGGTCCTGTGGCCCCCAGCCGCCTGCCCCCACGGCGGGTGTGGGCTGGGACACCTCCCCGGCACTGCCTTCTGCCCCCTTTCCCGGCGGGAGGAGAGCGCGTGGAAAACTGCTCCGTGATGAACCACCAGCCCTCCCCTGGGAAATACCACAGGGACCGACTCGTCTCGGTGTAGCCACGTTGGCGAGTGGGATGTCGGTCTGATGGCACCCAAGTGGGAGAGGGTTTCTGGTGGGGCGCAGGGCTGGGGGAGATGCTGGTGGGGCGGAGGGCTCGCTCCCGCCGGGAGATGCCCCTGGAGAGCCAGGCTGGAGGTGGGCGCTGCTGCGGCTGGGCAGGGTGGCCCCGCTGGGCGAGCGGCGCAGGCACAGCCGCAGAAACGCGGAATCAATATTTAAAGGCAGCTGGGTAGCTTTGCTTTCAGGAAATCAATCTTTCTGCATGTTTTATAAGGCGAGGCAGGGTCTCCTTACCTGCCAGAATACAGAATCATCCGCGAGACAATATCCGATAGCGTTACCTACCTAAATGGGACGTTACGGGAACACGTCCCCTCACAATAGCCTGCTGTATGACCAACAATGCTCCATCGAGAGGGGAACAAATCGTCAGCATCTGCTTCTCATTTAGTTTACCTTTAAGGTGACTGATACCTTTTAAGGTCTTTGGGAACAGCAGGGCGTTTCTGTGGTTAAGGAAACGATAAACGTGGAAGGCTGAGTAAGCACATCATCCCTTTGCACAGCTGTTTGAGAACCGCATTTTGCTTTGTTAGCCAGCTTCCAAGTGAAAGGGCTTGAAGAATTTTATAAGCCTTGAAAGTTATGTCTCTGTAAAACAAGTATGAATTACTCCAGCTGCTCAGGGGTGATTTAAAGGCTTCTGGAGTTGCTGGAAACCCTTTCCTTTTTGGGAAGCGCTCGAAAGCCTAATGACAAATGGGGTAACGTTTTAGAAGAGGCACAGAACTAGAATTTCTTAACGGCTCAAATTTTGAGTCATTTTTCTAGAGTTTTGCAAAATTTCCAGAGAACATTTTAGTGCCATCTCCGCTGAATAGGTTGGATAACACCAGTTTCTGTGGAAGGTAAATTTTATAGGACTTCTTCCCGAAGGGAATAGAACTGTTTTCTTAAAAAGCACCTAAAAATGATTATTTTTTTTTTTTTTAGTGCAGCACATCCTGAAACGTGGTGAGCCGGCAGAGTGCAGGTGCTGCCGGCAGGACGATCCCCACGCAGGGCTCCCGAAGGCTGGGGGGACCCGGTGGAGGCCACCCGGGTGGCCAGAGACGGGAGGGAGCCAGGTCCAGGAGGGTGGCGAGAGCCGGGCTGGTCCCGGCTGGCCGAGAGGGGACCCCACAGCGGGTCTGGGAGGGCCTGGAGGGGAGGGAGGGAGGGAGGTGGTGGATCCAAACTCTCCTGGGGACTGGCAGGCGGTCAGGCAGGGGACACTGAGCTGAAGCTTCGGGATGGACCTTGGGAAGAGCTTTTCCAGCAGAGGGTGGTGCGGCGCGGGCAGACGCTGCTGGGAGGGCTGGGAAAACTCATCTAGGGCTAGCGACAGAGCTGCTGTGTGGGCCACTGGGCCAGAGATCTCCAGAGGTCCCCTTCCCTGATTCCGTGAAGCTCTTCATCCAGCCCCCCATCCCTCTGCAACTGCTGGCAAGTTGCCTTCCCCTGCGAGCCGCATGCGTCCTCTGCGCAGGGCACGGGTGGGTGACCATGCTTCTTTTCCATGCAATGATTTTTTTTAAAAAAAAAAAAAAAAAAAAAAAAAAGGGGGGGGGAATCTTGGTATTAGTAGAAATTAGACGTGCGACTCTCTAATCTCCTGTGCTGAATAAGACCCTTAATGAAATAGGAACCTAAATAGGAATTGCCTGGCATCGCGGCCTCAGCCCCGCTGTCCCCGCGCAGCAGCATCACGGGGACGGGGCGGCCGTGCTCGCTCAGGGGGGTTTTGGGGACGGGCGGAGGGAGGACGCGGGTGTCACTCACCTCCAGGACAAGGCTGCTGCCACCGGGGGTTTCAGCATTTTGCCCAGCAGCACACAAATGCCCCGGTAATGCGGGGATTTCAGCTGAGAAGTCAGGTGAAATCTCCCCTAATCCCGGACAGAAGGGGGATGCCTGAAGTGCCTGGCACAAACCGAGATCTTGCAGACATGCTGGGATTAAAAAATTAATAAAAATGTCATTAGAAACAGGATGACTGAAAGGAAAACAAGGTAAAACCGGAGCAAGTAGTTATTAAGTGCAGAAATGCCCATTGAAGGGAATACGAGTGGGTCTGCAGACTACGACTGAGCAGTTTCTTGGGCACCGCGCTCACCGGCCACACCAGCCCGTGGGCCGGTACCTGTGGTGTCGGCCGGCACTATAAAAGCAAAGCACTGGGGAATAACTTCTGGGAGAACTAAGTTTCTAACGCTGCTCATCTCCTCAAGCCCTCAGAACTCCAAACCAGTGAAACCCTTACGTCTAAAAAATTTCAGAGGAGCTTGTGGGAATATTTCTTTGCCATTGGTTCGCCTTGCGTTATAGACGAGGAGAGAGCCGGATCTGACAGGAGGTAAAACAAAAGGGGGATTTATTTTAGCAGGCGCGGAGATTAGTAAAGGGAGAAGTCCGGAGTCCCAGCCGGACAAAGCGCGCTCAGGTAAAGCGTGTTGCCGCAGACTTGTCCATGCCTGCGGCGAGGCAGCGGCAGGAGAGATCGCAGCCACAGCCGCCGGCGTTACACTGCTGGGAGGAAAAAATACGGTTCCTAGGAGGCAGGCGTGGCGGCAGCCAAACAGCACGTTTTCTTCCGTTGAGTGCGCTTGTGTTGCGATGAGCAGAGCTTGAAAGCGTTGCCTGCACCCCACCGTTGGTGGTTGGGCTCGGTCAGCACCGTGAGAACAGGATCGCCCATCATCGGGCAGCGGTGCGTCAGGGTACCACGGGGCAGCACCCCTCCCACCGCCCCAGCCTCGGACACCGAGGTCCATTAGTGTCCTCGGGGCCCTGGCACGACGGTTGCAGAGAAAGAATAACCGGGTAATCCAAACGTCCACCACCAAACTCCCCTCTGCGACATTGAATTATAATCTTTTAAAATATGTTCTGGGTTTGGGATCAGTCCTTGTTTATCTGCTTTGGAAGATTTAAGGATTAGTCGAGTTCATGATATATCCATCACTTGATTATTTAACTTATTTTTCCTATGTATTTGGGATTGAAATGACAGTCAGAGAATGGGCTGAGTTTTTAAAATACAAGAGTCTCAGAAATCTGCCTCCATGGCATGTATCAGACATTGTCGTGATTTGTTTGCTGTGGGCTGGTGTTGGCCAGAAGAGGTTACTGTGGTCCTCCTGGAGGTTATCTTGACCGGGGGCGCTGGCTTTGGTGATGCTGTGAAACTTGTGCTGCCTCTCCCAGCGCTCCTCAGGGGTGAAGACCCTGAGAACCCAGACTTTTTGTTTGCTATTTAGCAGTGGCGAAATAACGGTTTGTTGGCTTGGTACATTTATTTTTTATTTATGTACCTGTGTCTTCACCTGCTGCCCCGTGCCAGGAAGCAGCCGGTTCTGTGGAGCTGGAGATTTTGTAGTGGCTGGTGGCATCTCAGGGGCTTTGCCAGCTCCTTTCCCACAGCCCCTCTCCGTCCACGTGTGGGCTCCTGAGGGAGCGCACAGGCTCCTGAAACCTGGTGCTTGTTCCCTGCCCTGGCTCCGATGCCCAGAGCTTGTTCCTTTTTCAAGTATTTCCCTTGCCTGTTTGTTTTTAGGTTATTTTTTTTCTTCTCGGTGTTTGCTCCGTAGCCTTTGTTTTCTAATTAGTTGTCGAAGCCCCAGGAGGCTGCAGATAGCGGGGAAGTTTACAGACCACGTAACCTGAGCTGTGAGAGTTCACAACGGACTATGAGAAAACAAGACATTTTAATGGCTTGCGTAAGAGATGTTTGCAGCATTCAGCTGTCCAGGCCAAGGCCTGAAATAAACCCTGTGAGAATATTTGTTTTACGTTTGTTGGCCTTGGATTGAATCCCAAACAAATATTTCTCATTATCTAAATATAAGACCTGGGAAACAGGGTCCATGCTCTATTCCCATTGGCAGTCCTTATCCCTTGGAGTACTTGACCGTTATAGGTTTCAGCAGATGAACAAGATTGCTGATCTTGGCCAGAATCCATCCTGGGCATCAATTAAAATGAGCCAGTTGCAATAATATGAAGAATGGCTGGGAGGAAAATACTGCTCCATAGTCCTGCGGTCTTCTTGGCCAGCACAACCCAGCTCATACCGTCTTGTACTGGTGGGCGTGTGATGCCACTGGGATTTCCTCTCAGCAGACTGTAGGGTGGAAGCTCTTGAGGATCTCGCGCTGGGCATCGAGGGTCTCCGCAGCTCCGTGTGCGGACCATGCATTTGTACAAGCCCGCCTGTGCGGACATCCCACCCCACAAGCCAAGCCTGCAGAAGCCCAGCGAAGCGCTCCTGAAAGGTAAAAAGCAAAGCGTGGTTCCCAGAGCCGGTCCTCCCGCCGCGGGCTGGCCAGGGAAGCTGAGCCGAGCCGCCCAGCTGAAGCAGCTGGAGAAGTTCCTGCAGCTGCATGGGCTGTCCCTGCAAGAGACCGTCCAAGCCGAGACGGGGATGAAATACAGGTACTTCTGCACGTCCCTTGCTGGGGTACTGGGTGGCTGGCTGGCTGTCGGCAAACAGCTGAAACTATGGGAAACCTGACCGAGCAACCATCTGACACCGTGGTCAGTCTGCGCTCATCCACGCACACCTTCGGGCAGGCTTACAAAATCTGAAGGCGTTGTCTGCTTTAGTAGCTTTTCTCCTCTAAGTTTTCTGAGCGCCGTAAGAATCGGCACGACTTTGAGCAAAGTTAAACGCGTGTGACCTATTCTCTTAAAACTTGGAATTTGATCTTTCTCTTCTAACATTAGTTGTCTGTGTCTGGCTGCTGAGCTGCCTCTTTCAAATTCAGGTGGAAATTTACTCTTTCTGACGCTTTAATGAAAACTCATTTATTTCTGTGCATTAAAAGGATAACAGCTGACCAGCGAAAGAGAAACACGGAGAATAGAGGTGTTCTGACTGCGGCTGGTGCTTCCATGTAACGTCTGTCCCTGCAGTGCCCTAAAACTGGAGCAATTGGGCTGGAAGCCTGAGAACCAGAGTCTGGCTGGGTTCAGGCTGTGAAATAGGTGGCCTGTGTGTTAGAAGGAGTGTCCGAGGCAGAGGGCCTCATCCGTGCAGGGGGCTGGGACAGCCTGGGGAAAGAGGCTGCAGGCTGGGGGACGATGGGTGAAGAAGACATCGGCGCGCTTAGTCTATCGGTTGTCATATTGTTTTCTTTCAAAAGAGATTTATTTAAAAGGATGACATTCCCTATGGAAAGCAGATACGTTCTCTGTGCTTCTAATAAAAGAAAATTTTCTTTGAAATGTTTGCTTTCCCTAGAGATTGACTTTTGCCCGCGGCCAGTCTGAGTTTAAAATTGAAATAAGACAACAGGTTTACTATTTTTATGGAAGCGGCACGGTTGTGTCACAGCTTTAGCTGCTGGCTGGGGAAATTTGTTGTTGTTTGGAGACCCTGTCCAGGGAGGACGGAGGGTGTGAAGGAAGTGCTCTGGAGCCAGCATGAGAAGAAATGGCAAAGGGCTTCGTACCTCTGCGCTGCCCGCGCCGGCTGGGAATCCTTGGAGCAAGTTGGGGTTACACAGCCTTGAAAGCCGATGTAAATAAGTAGAGAACCGAGCCCACAGCGTTCAAGTGATTGAAAGGGGAAAATGTCCAAAGGCAATGGAACGGCATCCCAGGGATGCCATGCTCCGAGCGGAGCAATGATAGAAGTAATCCCTGGCGTCACTCTGGGTTAGCAGGAGCGATGCCGTCCCTGCGCGAGCTACTCTGATTAACTGGGTTGTTTGGATCTGGAAGCTTGCCTCCCTTCTAATGAGAAATTCTTTTGCTCCCCTTCGGATGATCCCAATCCCGCGTGGCACTTGTGTTTGAAACAGTTGGTGTTAGTACGCACCAGAAAATTTCCATTTATCTTATTTCTCTGCTAATTCTGCACTTTCTGTGGTCTTGGTCCACTCCAGACATAGTTCAGCGCTTGCTGTGCCCTCGCTGAGAAGCACGACTCACGGCGTCGTCACGCGGTGTTCCCGTGCAGCAGTTATGACCTGGTGCCTTTAAGTTTCCTCCGCAGGAGATTATCCCGCCCGGATGTACGGCCGCCTCCTGGGCACTGAACCTGGCTGCTACGGGGTCAAAGCTGCATCAGCCAAAAAAATGCTTCTGTAGGGATGGACACCCAATCCCCAAACCTGCTGGAGGCTCAGTTTTTAAGTCACAGAAAAAATGTAATTAATGAGCTGTTCTGGGAGTGTCTGGCGCTGCCGGGGCGGTTGGCGTTGGCTGGCAGGCTTTGCCCGCTGCCACGGGCTGTGGTTGCACGCTCAGCCCCAGCACGGGCTCCGTGCAAATAGCTCCGTCCACCTCTCTGCTTCTCGGCTCGTAAACCAGAGTGGTCTTCGGTCATCAGAGCCTTTGGTCGTTGTTAAATAAAGCATACATTTAATTTCTGTTGAAGCTGATGGATTCAAGCACGTGCTTAATTTTAAGTACGTGCATTTTTCACAGCTGATGGAAACAGCCATCACGTATTGCGTTTCACCTGTGTCGTATCCAGGGGAAGGAAGACTTCGGGAGAAGGGGCTGTGCCGGGGGCTCTGCTGCAGGGCGGGAGGGATTTTCCAGCAGCCATCGCTTGCTGTTTTCTGTAGATTTTTGCTCTTCTAGCTTCAGAAGTACAGAGGCTCTTCTAGCCTTATTGTGAGCTTGAACGTTTCCTTTTCCAGCACGGTTTGTTTTGCCTTCCAGACGTTTCTTCAGATATCCATAGATCTAGTCTAAAGACAAGCCCAATAAAAAACTCCTTTTTCATTAAAAGCTATTTAATTATGTGTGGAAAGTAATGAATTGTTAACAAGAAACACTTACTAAATACTCATAAGCTGGTTTATTTATAGGATGATTCGTTCTTTCTCCTTTCATTGCTTTAGCAAATACAGCTTAGTTCAGCCTATTACTGAATAACCCAAAGTGCAGCGGTGCATGAGCTTAGTTTGTTTCCGGCGACAATAGTATTTCTCTCAGACGAAATGCCATTTGCAAAGCCAATTTGGCGTCTTATTATCCAATGAGGTGTTCATTGCACGGCTTCCTTCCGTACACGCTTTGCTGGGGCTTGAGCTCTTGAAGACCGCACTACGTGGGCTGGGAAGCCATGACTGTAAAACCTCTCAATATTCTGCTCGTGCACGGTTAAAATAGCATCTCTGCGCTTGGGCAGCTGCAGTCTGGGAGCCCAGAGGTGAAATGTTAGGCGTATATGTCGCCGAAAGCACCCAGGCAACTTTTGCAAAACACGCCGTTGGCAAATGTTAGATGTGGAAAGTATTTATGGAGGTCGTGGACTCCCCAGGCGCCGCTGGATTAACCCATGCAGCAGCCTTCGGAGCTGGGGGTATAGTTTTCTATTTGTATTTTATCTATTTTATATTTAGTCGAGGTTTTGTTCAGGGAGGGTGAATGAAGCACGCGAGCCCCCGGCGAACTTACTTCATTTGGAGCGAGCCCCCTGAGGCTGTCCTGCGGGAGTTCCTGCGTCCTGAGAAAGCCCTGGGATGCTCTACCCGCTTTGTACGGCTTTTGTTGGTTAAGCTAATTAAAAACTTGAAGTTTGGGATCGTCACGCTGAAGCTCTTGTACGAGGACTGGCCAGCAGGCAGCCCTTTGCAGGGTGGGCTGCTTTTTCTTTTCTTTTCTGCTTGCAACGGGAGAGGTCACCATCGCAGGGCGAGCGCTCGGCCCGTGCTGCAAGGAGTCGGGCACAGTGACCGTGGGGAGGAGTGGGCACCGGCAAATCCTCAAACTGATGGTAAACCCACCCTCACTCAGCTTGTTCTTTTTCCCCAAATCACGCGTGGTCTCCTTTGATGTGTGAGGAGGAGGAGGAGGTGGCTTGTGCTGGTAATAAAAATATTGCCGTGACCAGATAGCCAATACCTCTTAATTCTGAAAAATGAAAATACTTACTGTGGCTAAATACGGCAAGGGGAAATACCAGAGAGCTCTAGGGACAAACTGATGGCCAAAGGGCTGTGATTTCCATGTCTAATTTGGTGCGTGTCTTACGGTGGCACAAGTCTGTCAGGAGAAGCAGTAAGGGAGTGAAATGCGCAGTCTGCGGCGCCGGGATGAATGTCGTTCTTCAACTACGTCGTTTCTTGCTTTCTAAGTATTACTGGAGATCAAACATGCCAAACTTACTAGAAAGGCTCTCCAGTTTGGTAACCTCACTGGGGCAATTATGGCACTCAGGTAATGGGATTAAGTCCTGAAATAGCAAAAGGCTTTTGGTGAGTACCAGGATTTTGTGGTCGCCACTGAAGGCAGTGACCAGCCTGGGCGAAAAGATCCAACACTCCTGCAGAAGGGCTATTGCTGAAATGTCCCCCCCATCCTTGAGCTACGTCAGCTCGTGGGAGGCACAAAGGCAAACACCGTGGTAGAAAATGTAACGTGCATAACGGCAAAATACCAATTTTTAAAATAAATTTCTGGGAGTTGACAATTCAAATCCTGCAGTCAGTGCTGGCCATCCCATTTCGAACGGATACAGTAAGCTGGGCTATAGAAAACAGAGGGCTCCGAGCGATGCGATTGTCCCTGCACCGGGTGATTAAACAGGCTTTTAGCTTAGGAAAAAGATGATTGACGGGGATTACAGCAGATGTGTTCAAAATCAGCCTGTAACGAGTAACTCACGGTCTCCCATAATGCAGGAACCAGGGGAAATGCAAATGAAATTTCTGGACAAGGGGTTTAAAACACAGGAAACACTTTCCCTGCATCTTGTAATGAAATTGGGGATCTCATTGTCATGGGATGTTTTGGAAGCTGAAAGTATGAGCGTGTTCAAAACGTTCCGAGGCACCAGGCAAGGCCATCAAAGGCTGTTAAATACAAAGGGGTGGGTTTGACCTCTGGCACAGCACATTTTTAAATGGCAGATGGCAGAAAGCCGAGATGATATATCGGGAACGGCATTACTGTATTTTTGTTCTATTCCTTTATAATCTTTTCTCAGCGCCAGCTCCTGGGCATTGTCCGGGCTGTCTGGCCGCTCCGCAGGGATGCATCGCTGTGCGAGAGGAGATGGGTCAACGTGCAGGGGCTGAGCGGGCAGGTCACACTCTTCAGCCCTTGTCCCTTCTTCTGGGGTCATATTCACACCCCCATGGGGCTACTACAGAAAGAGGAATTTGGGAACGATTTTTTGCCATAGCAGCTTTTCCAGGCTCCCTTCGTCAGGCTCATTTCATGCATTGAAGCTTTAAAATATCTAATCTTTAGATGGCAAAATATATGAGAGCACTTGATGGGGTCCTATAATCCTGCACTGTAATCCTGTCCTAATCTGCTCAGTTCAGAGCACAGTTGCATTATTTTTATTGGGATATAGCTTACAGCGCTAATGTTTTCCCTATTTCCTGTGCAGATTGATCTATAGAGCTGCATCCAGCTGTGTCCTTTTTCTCACAACCAGCGTAATTTTTCCGTAAGCGGTTTTTTTCTTTTTCACTCTGTTCGAACTACAGCGCCTGCTATCGGAGTGCTGGCAGATATTCCCATGTCTGTCTTTTCTCCAAATTATTGCCGTTTCCACTCGCTGCTTGCTGTCGGTGTAATTTTTGCAGGGTTCTTGCCGTGGTTCTTTGTAGGGTTCCCCCACGCAGGAACAGGAGAGGACGGGATGCAAACCGGGGACGGGCGTGAGGATGTGGACAGGGTATCCGCACGTGCGTATGGTGTCTGTAGCATGGTATTTCCTCCTGGAAATGGGAAATCCCATTTTACTCCCTGGGAAGAATGGCACCTATCGCCTGTGTGCAGCGCGAGCCCCGGCTCCCCGGCGAGGTTTCAGCAGGAGGAGTTCTTCAGCTGCTCCTGCTGCTTTCGGGTTGCTGCCATCGCCCGCGAGAAGCACACGTGTGCCTGCACACACGTGTACGTGCACACACGTATACGCACGCACACGTGCACACGCGCTTCCTATTGCAGTGTGAGGCGCTCACCGGCGGCAAGGCGGCCGTGCAAAAGCTCGGCTCCACTCCGACAGTACTTCCAGGGTTACTCGCGCCTTCCCGTAGGAAGCTTCCCGAGCCGTCGGTGGAAGACAAAGCAAATTTGGTCCTCCCAGTCCACCACCCCAGCAGTAAATCCCAGCTGTCCCTTAGCTGCCTGCAGAGCAGCAGCTCCTGCCGGCGCCCGGCAGGGATTTGCACGCTTGCTGCTGCTTCTCACGCTCCTTCTGCTCCTCTCGAGCTCCAGCTGGAAAGCCTGCGCTGGCAGATGCTGACTAAATCCCCAGCTCCATGGGCAGGGTGCCGCCTGCGGAGCCTGCTCGCCGCTCCCCGCAGCGGCATCGGCGGTGCGGAGCGGATCCAGCATCTCTCCGGGGAGGCCGACTGGAAAGTTTGGGGTGTTTACGAGTGTATTTATAGACAGGTTTGAAGTCTGCAGTCTGTGCGCGAGCCCTGGGATGAAACTCGGTCCATGCGGTCTTGCTTTAAACAGGTTTTATTAGGGAGACTTTGGGCTGGCTTTGGGATCTGCTGAGATTGGGAACTTGCCGTACGCTGCACTGACGCTGGCTTACTGCTCTCCACAGCTCCCTGAAAGGAGGGTGTAGTGAGGTGGGAGCTGGGCTCTTCTCCCAAGTAACCGGCGACAGGACAAGAGGAAACGGGTTCAAGTTGCACCGGGGGAGGTTTAGGCTGGACATTAGGAAAAAATTGTTCACTGAAAGAGTTATCAAACATTGGAACAGGCTGCCCAGGGAGGTGGTGGAGTCACCATCCCCAGATGTGTTTCAAAGTCGTGTAGATGTGGTGCTTAGAGACATGGTTTAGTGGCAGACCTGGTAGAGTAGGGTCAATGGTTGGACTGGATGATCTTAAAGGTCTTTTCCAACCCAAACGATTCTATGATTCTATGACACAAGCTGCTGAACGGTGGATCGAAGCGGGGCTGGGTTTCAGAAAATCCCAGCTAAACCTCCCCTAGAAGCTGTTGCCGGTTTGCTTCAAGGCTCCGTCCTTTAGGAAATGATCATAAAACCGGGCTCTGGCCAGGCTTTGAAGAGGTCAACTTCAACGCCGGGCTGAGAGCGGGAGCCTGTGTCGCCAGCCATGGGCTGTGCTCCGGCAATGCCGACTCTGCGCCTGGCATCGCAGGTGGCCGCGGTTCAGCTGGAATAAACATGGATTTCAGCCTTCAATGCAAATCCAATACCGATGCAATCGCAACCCTTTTGCTTTGCTTAATTGAAGTAAATAACCAAACGCGATGGCAGCTGCTCTTCCAACATCTTTCTCCCTCCCTGCAGTTACTCCTTCTGCCCCAACCCATCCCTCCCACCGCAGGTCTCCCAGTATGAGCAGAAAATGCCTCTTTTCAGCCCCGGCAGTGCAGGTTGATGGCCAGTCTGCGCTTAGAGAATTCCCTTGATTTTCTCTCTTGGTTATTAATCCTAGTTTGTACACTAATGGTTATTATAAGTGATTTTTCATTGCATTCAGAATTTGCAGGGCATGCGAGCTTGGGGGGATGTAAAGAGGAAACTTTTCTGGAAATGTGATACTTTGTCCAGTCCAGCAGATATCCATTTAGGATAAAAAGTGCCCTTCTGAGACCTGGGGATATTGGGAAGAATTTAGCAGAATTAAAGAGCGTCTGAGAGGAGGCGAAGCTGCAATGTCATTCCAATCAAGCTTCATTTTAACACAGAGCTGTTGGGCTCAGGGACCCCTCAGCAGCGGATTGTAGTTTTCTCCTCTTCCTCAGAATTCCTCCAGCAGCAGGAAATTGTTGCCAGCTCGGGGGAGCGGATGGAGATTTAGATTACGGTTGATGCCAGCCCTGGAGGAGGGGGTGCGGGGTGCCGGCTCCCGGGGTTCCGCTGGGGGGCTGCCCCACGGCACGGCCCCAGCCTGCAGCCGCTTCCCAGCACCGACTCCAGTAAATAACACGGGAGTGACAAATCTCCCACGGGGCAGAGCTGGAGCGTGTGCCCCGACGCGGTGCTGGGGTGGAGGAGCTCCTGGGGATTCTGCGCTCGGGACTTCTAGATATTCCTTCTAGCGCTGTCTGCTACGAAGCACTAGGTGTAACTGCAGCATTTCAGGATGCTGCTTCAGTCAGTGACCCTCCTGCGGGCAGTCTGTCGTGCTGGTGCAAGTACGAGTGGGTTACGTGCGCCCTGGGAGTACCAGCATCAGCCCTGCAGGCTCAGCAAGCCATGGAGCTCAGCAGGGCGATTCTTTCCACCAGTCTTTGAATCAGAAGTTGCTTTTTCCTTTTTTTTTTTTTTACAGTTTACGCAAGCCAAAATGATCAACTGAAATGTATTTTCATTATTCTGTGGTTGTTTTTTTTTTTTCCCCCCGTACTCAGGTGACCACCTTTCTGTTTCTGCATCTCCGCGTCAGGCGGGGGTCCCCTGGGTGGCACCGTGGGCAGCCGGGCTGTCCCCGCTCTGCTGGGCTGCCGCCCGGGGAGGCGGACTTGAAAGGCAGCTTTTCCCACGGCTAAACCTCCTGCTGCAGACCTGCCGCTGCCTGATAAGCTTTTCTTTTTCTAGTTTTCAGTGTGCATTTTCACAGTTACTTGGCTCCATCCCCATGCCAGAAAGACTCCAGAAGACAACACAGTGTTTCCGTAATTCCAGGAGCACAGTTGCTATTTTTTCCTGGGGTGTTTGTGAAGTACATGGGGGGAACTGCTCATCCTGGCTGTCCAGCCGCAGGAGGGGAAGCAGATGCCCCCGACAGCCCTTGATTGCCCATCCCAGCCGGGATGGTGAAATGCACATTTTTTCACTGCAGAAAAAGACACCCCGTAGCTTGCAAGCATAATTATTCTTTTCCCCGGAGGACCTAATGAGTGGTTATGCATTTGGCAATAAGTAACGATCCTCTTGCGAATCCTTTTGTTAATTAAACGGGCGCCGTTCCAGTATGAAAGTGGTTGTTCGATACTGTTTGGGATGCGCTCGGAGACCAGGGACTACTTGCCTGGCCAGCACTGGCCCTGGGAAGTACAGCGGATCCTTGGCTTGGAAGTGCTTGGCAGTGCTTGGAGATCACCTGAAGACTTGACAGCGCCCTGTATTTAATTTGCTAAAACGACATTACGCCACTCTGAGGTACATCGTGCTCCTGTGCACGAGTGCAAAAATAAAAGTGAAAAAGTCTTTGCAGAGGGTTCTGGAAATGAAAAGAGCAACATTTTTCCCCTTAGTCCAAAGGGAGTGGAGGAAAAATGAGGGAACTAAAGAGTTCCTGCAGTCCCTGGCTTTTTGCCGGCAGCAGGGCGCTCTGCCTTCCGCCCTGGGCAAACAGCAAACAGTCCCAAGCCCGGCTCCGGCAAGACCTCCCGGTGGGAGCAGTCACCCTGTTCAGGTAAAAAGCAGATTCCAGAAGACCTGAAATGATGAAATTTTATTTTTTTTTTTAACTAGCGATGTAAGCCAGTAACTAAGTCGTGGAGGAAGTGCTGACGCAACAGTTTCTGCTGTATCACGTTCCCCGAAGAGGAGCCCGGCAGTGTGAAAAGGCAACGATAAAATTAATTGGACCGAAGATCACTTCTTAGTAATCTGCCGCATTTCAGCAAATGACATTGTTCTGGGTGATGTGATAATTCTCCTCAATGACTAATTCCAACAGATGCCTCATTATTTTGGGAGTGCTGGTCAACGTGAGGAGTTTTGTCTCCGACGCAGGGAGGGAGGTCTTGTGCCAGTTTTGCTGGATGTAGCCGCTGGGATTCTCACCCTGTGCCACTCACTTTAATAACCAGAAATGTCGTTGCAGCTGAAAAAGAGAATCTCAGGGGAAGAATTAAAACCCTTTAAAAAAAAAATACAGTTTGGGAAGGTGATATTTTAATGGCGCTTATTATTCAGTATTGGTTTATATAAGATAAGTACTGATGGAGACACTCGGCTTTCATTTAGTTTGCTCACAAAAGAGTGCAGGTCCCCACGGTGGCAGGAGAAGGATACGGCTCAAGTGGAAGCTGAGGGTTCCTGGGAGAGAGGGACTTTTGCTGAAGGAGTATCCGTTGGAAGAAAGTTTTGCAAAAAACACAGTCTCTGGTATCTCGTCTTCATTCTGACCCTCTGCCAGCTCATCTCAAAGAGTCAGAAGTTATTGCACGATAATTAGTCATCCATCTGCTATAGCACGTCCTGGAAAAGGGCAGAATGGAGTTGTCTATTATTCAGCATCCAAGACTGAGACCTTAGCAACATATTTCTCCACATAAGTTAATTTAGAGTTTTAAGCTGTTACAAGTAATGCTTGGGTGATATTTGTCGTATATGGATAACAGGATAATATACATACTTGCCTAAAATCTACTATTCAGTAAGCACAGACAAGTTGGAAGAGCATAGCTTGGGCTGAGCTTTATTTGTAATAAATTTATCAGTCTGGTTAACCTGGGAAAGATCCGCGTTTTCCCTATGTGTGGTCTAGAATGTGAGTCTGGCAAGATGGAAAACCCCTTGTTTGCCATGAGCTGCCAACCTCAGTACGTTTCTCTAACTCTTCACCTTCCTTGAACTATTTTATATTTTTCTAGTAGCAATTGTGGCTGCAGTTGGAAACGTCTGGCTGTGGGTTCGTACCTGCTGCAGGGAGGCTGGGTGGTGGCCGGCAGCGGCGGGCTGTGCGCGGGGCAGGCGTTGGGGCCCACATCGCTTCCGTGCGTGCCCCTGGACCAGGCTCTGCCCCGGGACAGAGAGGATGTGCGGGGCCTGATCCGCTGCCCTCGAAAACCCCTGAAATACAACAGAAGTGAGAAAAGTGGTGAGTAACCCGCGGCCACGTGCTGTCTGGTGTCCCTGAGCCTGGCATGGCAACCCTGCGTGCCTGAGGATATTCCAGGCTCCCCGGACCACGCTGCTGCTGCTGGGGATGCTGCTCTCCTCCAGGCACGGGGTGCCTTGCTCGGTAACGGGGATGCCTGTGCCAGGGGCTCCAGCCTCGCCTGAGGAGGGAAGGGGGGGAAAAAAAGGCGAGAAAACCTCTCGTAATGTGCGATGGAGCTTTGTGCAGCTCTGTGTTTTAATCGCGTTCAGTGTGTTACAATACATTAATATAATAGTTGTTTCTGGAGCCCATCTTGTAAGCCGCTGGCTTTCAGTCATCTGAGAAATGAAGTAGATAACACGGAAAAATTAAATTACCCGGTTTGGAGTGGGGAGTAGCGCAGCTAATAGGGCGATGGGCAATATGCTGGTGGATGCTTTGCTTCTGCAGGGATAAGTGGCTGATTAATTGAATTGGGCGCCCAGTAGGTTACATCCCCTTTGTAAGGCATGGAAAGCTCTGGGTCTCCGTTTCAGTATTGATTCTTTCACGTTATATTAAGTGACAATTTATTTAATATTGCGTAGAGCTGAATAACTATTGCAAAGCTTTTCGGTAGCCAGTGGCTCCCTCGGTGCCCAGTGGCCCTGCCGGGGGTGCTGTCGGCTCCCAGTGGGTGCTCGTGGTGCAGCCGATGAGCATCCGCAGGGCTGGCAAGCGGCCGCCTTGGGCACCTGGGGGGCTTGAAAATTTGGTGGGAGTTTGTTCATGAGTTCCTCGTGAGCGGCTCTCTATATGAGGTACAGATTGCATACATCATATTGAAATGCAGGCAAAAAAACCCCCAAACCCAAAAACCTCCAAAAAAAAAGAGGAGGGCTCTGAAACCGGGTGGGTTTAGGAAGTTGGAACAGGTGAATTTTCTCCTTGGGTGCTGCTCATTTTTCAGCCCCCGTTTCTGCCGAGTGCCCTGGCGCCGCCGTGGCGAGGCCGTAGCCGAGGGTCTCTGCTCCGGGGGCTCAGCTCCCGCTCGGGCAGAGCAGAAACCCTCGGCAGCGCTGCCCGCGGGGAAGCCATCTCAGGCATTTATCACCCTGCTGGCATCTGGCTCAACTCTAATTAGAATTTAAGCAAAGCTAGTGTATTTTTCACGCCGGTTTTGATTCGGTTATCGTTTCATCGCATCCCAAAGAGTCTGTAGCGCGAACGCGGGGATTATCCCTGTGCAAGAGCAGGGCACGTCTTAGAGTTTCGCACAGCGTGTCTCCCCAGGGCTGGGACGATGCTGCCGTATTTATACCCCGGCCTTAACACACAGCACGTGTTAGCAGGGCCCGCAGCCTGGCCCCGCTTGCCGGCGCCGGTACACTCCTGGTTTCAGTCCCTTCGGGAAGGATGGAGCCCTGGGAGCCCGGCCGGCAGGCACGGGGCTGGAGCTGATAACAGATCTCCTGCGTTATCAGAGGCAGGCTGGGCTGGGTTGAAGACCTGCCAGAACGACGCGTTTTAACTAAAAAACATTTAATGGGAATTTTGATCCGCCTTCCTCAAGTGCAATTACAAACGCAAATGAAGTTTTTCATGCGAAACCAGTGAAAATATGACGACTGCTTGCTAGATAAGCGCGGTGCTTTTGTTCTGCAGCTCGTTTCCTCGCCAAGCTTCCAGCTTTGTTATCAAAAATAAATGTTCCTCGTGGGTTTAGGTACGCCCTGAAAGAGCTACAGATCGCTGCGGGGTTCGTCGCTGCTGCTTCAGGCGGGACCTCCTCAGCTGAGCGGGCGAGCATCCCACTGCAGCAGGGCCTCGGCTGTTAATTGAAATTAATAGCACGGAAGCCCTTTTGGGAAATGCATCCTAACGGCAGCTCGCTCCTGGGCTCTTCTGCCCGCTCTCCTGGGTGGCAGCGCTCGTTATCTCGCCAGTGTCCATATCAGCCCAATTTACGGAGATGTAACAGAACTGCTGCAATCATAAGTAATTAGCCCAGCAGGAAACCTGTTCTCAAACAGCCATTGAGCTGGAGTGAAACGGCTGAGAGATGCGCGCGGGCTGTATTTATAATCAGAGCTTTTATGGCCCAATGAAACTTTTATTGGGACATAACGCAGAATTTCCCTGAGTGTGTCCTGCTGTGCTGCGGAAGAGTTATCGTCTGGAAGTCTGAAAATCAAGGATTTGTGACAGCGTATTAAGATAATTCTCATGAAAGCCAGTCTCGGAGGCTACTGCCTAGAACATCTGCTCTGGGTTTTGGAAAGGCAGCTGTGGACAGACACTGGTTGTGGTAGCAAGGACTGGTCTGTCAGATAAAATAAAGAAGGGCATTTTCCGGGTGGAAAAGCTCCATGGGCAGAACTCTGCATTCCTCAGCCCCCGCTTCTGGAGCAGGATGCTGCTGTCACGGTGCTGCCAGATGAATTTTTGGTGCTTCCCTGCAGCTTTCTGAAGTTTGGCTGATCCCATTACTTTGCATGCAAAGTCCCGCTGAGCACCTGTCAAAGTGTCCGATGTGATTAAGCCTCTATCATGAGCACTGAAAACATATTTTTTTAAGGTGCCTCTAGCCTCCAAGTGGTGACTTTTTGTGTCCTGCTGCATCTCACTGGTCCCCGGTGCTGCTCCGGCCACGGATGCAGAGGGCAGGTCCCTTCTCCGCAGGGAGCAGAGGGAAAGCTGCGGGGGTAGAGGCGGCTGCGGGGCGATGCAGTGGCTGGTACTGTGCTGCGTTTTACACCCAAGAGCGGGGTTAGGTGCTGGTTTTGCTGGTGTCCAAGGGTGCTGGTGGGGTCTCCTCCATAGACGCCTCACTGAGGTCCTGTAAGTTGGCCCGGGGGTCGCCGGCGGGGGGATCCTGCTTCCGCAGCGCCGGGAAAAGGGTTCAGGCTTTGTGCTTAATGGTGCATGTAACTATGCAGCGGGGATGCAACACCGATCGTTTGCACTGCCATAGCGAGCAATGATAACCGTGAACTTCTGCTTATGCACAGCACTGCGGTGCTACCGGGAACAAAAGCAGTTTGAGCTGCGTCCCCCTCCGAGCGCCCCACGTCCCTGCCCGCAGCGCCTCGGGGAGCATCCGTGGGGCTGGCCCGAGGGATGCCCTGGGAGAGATGGGGCCCAGGCAACCAGCAACCCCCAGCGGGAAGGGCTCACGGCTGCTTCGTGCCGTGGAGTAAATGCCCTTTGCCGGTTGTGGGAACGCTGCCCTGGGGTCAGCACAAGCTTCGGCTGCGGGGCACGGGTGCGCAGCCCCTGGCAGGCAGGTGCGGGGGCGCTCAGGACCCCGGGTCTCCTCCAGATTCACATCCCAGGCACCTTGCTCAGTGGCACCCGCTCTCCCCAGCTCGCAGGAGGTCCCCAGCGCCCGGCGGGGACACCGGCCCACCCACGGGGCTTGGCAAAGTCCCTCCGCGAGCCCTGCGAGAGACATGTGGCTGCACAAGCGTAACCTGGTGTGAGCGGCCGGTGCCCTCAGCGCAGCTCCCACGTGCACTGGAAACTGTCCTGAACCATTCCCACCCCCCCAGCATATGGTATATCTGCAGACGCAACGGCTGCGTGGTCCTAGTTGCTGGCTGGGGTTAAACCATGACCCGTTGCTAAAAAGGAAGTTTTCTAGCCAAGAAACTTTGCCGAGGGGCTCAGCTGACATTGGCGCTGACGGGTGCTACGTTTGCTGCTGTGTTAGGTTGCTGTCTCCTCTTGACGCTGAATAATTTCAGTTAAAGAGCTTAGACCGGCTGAGATGGCATCGTTATTGGTGACCTGGATTGCTGGTTGGCACGCAGGGATGTGGCTTTACGTAACCGGCTGCATGCGGTTGGTGTCCGGCTCTCCTCCGTACCGCAACCTGCAGCCAGGCACCACGGGGCGTCTTCCACGGCGCATAAACCTCCGACAGAAATAAGGTGAAAACCTGCCCTGATTATGTTGCGATCCGTTGAGAACATCCCGGGGTCGCTGCCCGGCTCGTGGCCCCCAAGTGTCCTTGCAGATGTGCCGATCCCGCTGCCTTACAAAGCAAAAACGGGACTGAAGAGGAGCGGGGTAGCTGCCGAGGTGCCTGCAGCGGTGACGGGGGCAGAGAGCGGGGCAGCCTCCCCGGGCGCTCACCGCTCCGGCACGGAGCTGCGCCGCCTCGTCCCAGGGACATAACTGGGATGGATTTGTTTTATCAGCGCTCAAAAGTTATAAGACAATTTTGTAAGAAATTGAGGTTAACATGGAGAAATACTCAGATTATTCCTGTAAAAGATATTATATAGATCAATGAAAATCTCCGGTTTACTTTTTTAGGTAGAAACATGAACTTTGCAGCTGGTGATGAAAAAAAGCATTTTCTTTCATAAAAAGGTTTGACTTGGTAAAGCATGAATAGCGCAGGGATGGAGGGAGGCAGAGGTGATCTGCTGTAGCTCTTCCCCCGTGCTCAGCGGCCGGCTTGCCCTCGTTGCCTGTGCAGCACGTACCGTCGAATTAACGTACGTGGCTACCCCAAGTACGGGCTGAGCACAGGACGGGCATGAAATTAAGACCTGCTGTCTTAAAAGATTGACAGAGCCTGCCAGAATTTATATGCAGCATGTTGGTACTACCAGAAATACAGGTTTAGCTGGCAATCACCTTAAATTTAATGAAATGAGTAAGATGCTAATTGATATTTGCCCGCTGAAATGCTCTGCTTTGGTAGACTGGCACGGCAGAGTAATTAATGTGAACTGCCTATGACCGCAGCCATCGGGGAGCAAAGTCTCAAGCCAGACTCGGCATAAAGTTTCAAAATTGCTTTGCTGGAAGGCGAAATTTAAAAAATTTAAAAAAAGAAAGAAGCAAACTGTGTTCAGCTTGAGCCGTGCCGTAGGGCCGGGTCTGCATCAGCTTGAAACATTTCATCCAACCCAAACTGAAGGACCTTGGTTTATTTTCATGTTTTGGGCTGCAGAAGCATCTTTTTCCTGCTCCTTCCAGCAAGCGCCGTGCTGCTGCCCGGCCCGGGGAGCGCAGGGCCCCCGTGCCCCCAGCGCTGCCAGCCCTGCCTGCGGGGAGCACTGGGGAAGGGCTCGTCCATCACCCGCTGGGCTGCACGGCTCCAGCTCCGTGCCGTGCCTCTGCAGGGACCGGATCGGGTCTGAATCGACTATTTTTCCTTTTTGGAGGTTTCCATTCTGCTTGCCGCAGCGATGCTCATCATGCCGCCCCTGCAAGGTCCTGGGCAAAGAAACGGGCTGTCCAGGGCGTTGGAACGTGTGTTTGCGTAGGAGCAAAACACGTCCTGGCTTGCCTAGAGCATCCTGCTTGTCTGTCTTTGGCTCTTGTCTTTGTCCTGAATCCTGGGATGGACCCAGCGGCTCCTGGGGCGAGGGCTAACGGGGATCACAGGAAAGGCAAATCCCACGTGGTCGTGAGCATCTGTGTTAAAACAGATTTGCTTGATGAAGCATTTTGAGCAAGTTGTTTAATGAGCGGTTGTCATCTTCCTCAAGGGGGAAATGCATACGTACGCCTTGGCAGATAGCTGCGTCTGTGGCGCTTTGGTGGCACTGAAGTGGCACGGAGAGCCTGGCCGGGCACTCATGGCTGAGCCCGAGCTGCCTCCGCACCCCAGCACCATCCTCCGCCGAGGCTGTCACGTACCTCTTGTTTTATAAGCTCGGGATTTTCATGCTACGAAATTACGTTATTCCAATGTTTTAGTCTAGAAGTGATTATCTTGTTCAGGGAAATGAAATAAATCCTGTATTTAAATACATATTTCTTTGGCAGAGTCTGTAACCCCTCTGAAGCTAAGCGGCTTGAGTTAATATGCTCTATGGGATGTGCCAGCGCAGAATGTGACTGTCCCTTTCCGTCCCTCCCCGGGATGGACACCCCAGGGCGTGGGCAGCAGCGGCAGCGGGGACGGTGACCAGGACCTGGGTGATGGTGCCCGGGCATGTCCCCAGGACCAAGTCACACTGCTTGGCAGTGCCAGCAGAGCCAGCCGCTGGCTGCCACGGGAACTCATCAGATGTGTATAGAGCAAGGTGTAAAAATACATCTTATTTCTTGAAATATCCGTGCCCAGCAAGAGGATGCTGTATGGCCATCAGAGAGAGAAATTATCCCGGGTTTTGTCAATCTTGCTTTGGTCTTGGAAAGGCAAAGCTGGGCTCCAAAAGCCGAGCGGGTGCCTAGGCTGCGTTGGGCTGGCTGTGCTGTCACAGCAGAGCCCTGTGGGTGCCACCACCGACGGGCCAGCCGCATCCCCCAGTCCCAGGGAGACACGGAGGATGTCCCAGATGAGGACCCACCATGGGGCACCTTGGTGTCAGCGACCCCGTGGCTTGTGCCCCCCGGTGCCACACTTTTTGCTGGGTATTTAACAGCGTTTATTTGTGGTCTGTAATGCTAACTCACTGATGAGCTGTTTGGAAGCTCTCTCAAAGCTAAATCTTGTGTCTGCAGCAGTTAGTTCAGCTCGTTATAACTTAGCTTTCTGGGTTCCACCCCCCCACATCAGCCTCAAAATAATCTGCTGTATAAGCGTTAATGAGCCATTAGATAAACGAACCGCAAAGAGACCGTCAGAAGCTATTCGCCCTGTCGCCCTGGGTGGTGGGTGGCCTTGGCTGGCTGCCGGCCGCCCACCCAGCCGCTCTGGCACTCCCCCTCCTCAGCAGGATGGGTGGGGGGGACAAAATCCATGGTGTGCCCCCACCGCAGGGGACGAAATCAGAGGTTTGTCATCCTGCCTTCAAAACAGGTCGTGGTTGCCACACCAACACCTCCAGCTTCCCTCTTCTTGCCACCGCTCCTGCTCCACCTTGGCGTGCCTTGAGCAGGAGGGGGCCTGGCAGGTCACTGGGGAGCCTGGGGGGTCTCCAGCCTGGGAGATACTCGCACCCCAAGGGGACAGGGTCCTGGGCAGCCTGGGCTGGGTGAGAGGACCCCTGGAGGTGCCCCCACCCTCACCCCAGCCCTCCTGGGAGTCTGAGGGCACATTTAGGAGTGGGGTGCGGGGAACCCCAGAGGACCGTCTCCCACTGGCCCGTGGCGGGCAGGGGAAGGGACAGCGGGTGACCCCAGCCCTCACCCACTCTCCCACTGTGCGCTGCCACCCACGCACGTCCCGTGGGCACCCTCTCCCGTGGGTCTGCCCAAACTGCTGCTCACCAGCTGTCCTGCCACAGGGCTGCTCTGCTGGGTGGCAGTGAAGGACGGGGGTCCAGGGGGGTGACGCAAAAGTGTCCCCATCCCTGCCTTGCCCCCCTCCCCCCCCCAGCTCCAGGGAGCAGCTCACCAGCCCAGGGCTCCCGGGGCTGCCCCTGCCCTCCGTGCCCAAAGCCCATGAGGGGTGGCACACGGTGGTGGGCACCGGGGGGCTGGGAGCTGGGCTCCCCGCTCCGGCTGCAGCCCCCATGGCCG
>VFFE01007869.1:4701606-4722967 GCA_008921705.1 Burhinus oedicnemus | reverse complement strand
TTTTTTTTTTTTACCCCCCCCCAATTACCCCGTTTTTACGTGGAATTGTTCCCGGCTATAAGAGATCCTCTCCTCGCTTAGTGATGCCGGCAGCTATTTTTCCGGGAGGCATCTGCCTGAAGCGCCTGCCCTCCCCCTGAGCACAAAGGAGGCCCGTTCCCGAGCTTCCCGCAGCTCCTTGCCGGGGCCATCCCGGGAGCCGCCGCAGAGCCAGCCCCGGCGCGGGGATGCAGCCGGGCAAAGGAGAACCCGTGGCTACTGCCGGTCCTTAGAGAGCGGCTGGTTGTGCGGCCGGCGAGGTTGCCCGCCCAGCAGGCGGTGGGCCAGCGGGCGCTGGAGCCGGGGCTTGCGGCATCCAGCTAAAAACCGGCAGGCAGGAGCCAGCCCGCATCCAAGACAGAGCGACGGCGGCTGCTGGCGGTTCATCATGAAGGAACCAGCTCTCTGCTCCTGAAAGCGCCTGACCGGACGGATGCTCGCGTCGAAGCGGCGGCGAACACCGCAAGGGGAGATCTGAGAGCGAGCCCAAACCTGCGCTTGCCGTTGCTCGGCCGAGTTGGGGGGGGGTTTCTCTCCTCCCGGCGTCGCAGGGAGGCAGCCCGGCTTCCCCTCGGCCACTTCTGGGAGCTGAAGGTCGGCGGGTTTGCCGGGCAGCCGCCGGGAGCGAGCCCCGTGCCGCCGGGCAGCCGCCGGGAGCGAGCCCCGTGCCGCCGGGCAGCCGCCGGGAGCGAGCCCCGTGCCGCCGGGCAGCCGCCGGGAGCGAGCCCCGTGCCGCCGGGCAGCCGCCGGGAGCGAGCCCCGGGCCGCCGGGCAGCCGCGGGAGCGAGCCCCGGGCCGCCGGGCAGCCGTCGGGAGCGAGCCCCGGGCCGCCGGGCAGCCGCCGGGAGCGAGCCCCGTGCCGCCGGGCAGCCGCCGGGAGCGAGCCCCGTGCCGCCGGGCAGCCGCCGGGAGCGAGCCCCGTGCCGCCGGGCAGCCCGCGGCCGGCGTCGGGGCGCCCGGGGGCTCCGGCCGGCGCCCGAAGGGGTACGGAGGGCGCGATGCAAGTGTCCATCGCCTGCACGGAGCACAACTTGAAGAGTCGAAATGGTGAAGACAGGCTCATCAGCAAGCAGAACACCGCCACCCCGAACGTAGTGAATGCAGCCCGGGCCAAATTTCGGACGGTGGCTATTATCGCTCGCAGTCTGGGGACATTTACCCCTCAGCACCACATTTCGTTAAAAGAATCCACCGCAAAGCAAACGGGCATGAAATATAGGTATGGTCACGGTATCGTTCTTTGTTACGTTGCGGTGTAATAGCTCTTTACTTTGCCTCTAAAGAATTGCCTGCCTGGATGCATCTGATTTTTGCAGAGGAGCGCTCTACTAAGGTTATTAATAGATTTTTAAAGTTGTGCATAACTGAATAGCATTTGGGCATTAATGTTTTTGCAGGCGTATATATTTGTGATTTTATACAAAAGACCACTTGCCTGGGTAGATTATAAAGCCACATTGTGAATTTACGACAGTGGCGTTAAGATGGTTTCTATTTAGTGCTCAGTATAACTTATATTGGTGCTAATGAGCAGAAAAATCAATTAGCAAAGCACGTTTGAGGCTGGACAGGAAAAGTTCATTTGCAGTATGTTGTCTGGAGTGAAAAAAAGGATCTGCCTTGGGTACCGTTTCATCATGGTGATCGCTTGCTGACTTTTCACCTGGTTCACTCGGTCAAGATGAGACCAAAGCCAATTTTAGGTGAAATGCAGAAAAAAAAAAAAATCACGGGTGTGCTTGTAAAATGCCTCATGCATCTTACGGATTTTTATTCCTCCTAACCTAGGCAGGAAAAATAACGAACGGCTGTGACTTCAGCCTGAAGCGCTCGGTGTGGGCAGCTGACAAGCTTCTCTGTCGTGCCTTCAGCTGAAAATGAGAAGGGTTTCTGTGACTTTGTCGGTTGGCTTTTGCCTGCTCGGGATGTCCCTTTTCAGCCGCTAATGG
The DNA here is from genome assembly GCA_008921705.1 of Burhinus oedicnemus. Taxonomy (NCBI): domain Eukaryota; kingdom Metazoa; phylum Chordata; class Aves; order Charadriiformes; family Burhinidae; genus Burhinus; species Burhinus oedicnemus. The sequence goes on along the minus strand of VFFE01007869.1, from coordinate 4,720,979 downwards.
GTGACGACGTTATTGGGACTGGGAGATGGGAACAGCCTGGGGATGCTCTGCCCCCACGAGCAGCCCTGTGCAGAGCAGCCCGGTGGCCGGAGCGAGGGGGTCTCCAGGGGCGTGGGGAGGGTGGCGAGGGGCGCAGGGCTCCGGGACGCTTTAGCCGTGCTTGTTCCCAGCCCGTGGAATAATGGCCGATGCTCCCACAGAGCCAGCCATACCCGCTCCAGGGGAGCAGTGCAGGGCTGGGATGCAGTTTTGCAGTTACGCTGATTTTCTGGTCATCGGGGCTGATGCGAAGCCAAGCTGGCTTTAACACCGCTACACGAAGTTCGAGCGTGCGTGCAGCTCAGCGCAGGGCTTGGTCTAGGCAACGCTGCAGTTCCGAAAATTCCAATATTAACTCTCCGGGAACTGCATAGACGGGGCGTATGGAAGCAGAGTGAACGGGATGCTCAGATGCAATTTGCTGTGAGTTGCTTGAACGGTTGATAAATGACACGGAGGCTTTGCCCAGGTGGAAGCCTAACCTTTCCGACTGTTTGTTCCTGCTGTTCAGCCATGACCAACTTTTAGCTGTTGCCCCCTGGCACGGTGTCGGCAGCAGAAGCGGTCCGGGCGGCGCTTGCAGCGAGGGCAGAAATGCTGATTAATGTCTCCGGGAGCCAGCTCCCAGCTGGAGGGGTGCTGGGGGGGCTCGCGGCGGGGGGGGTGTGTGACACACACCCTGCTGGCCCTGTATTTGGGGAATGGTGGTGGATCCTGCCCAAAGAAAGGCAACTCTCAAAATCAATATAACTCGTCCTTTAATCCAATGCCCGCAGCCTCCCGGTGCCGTAGGGGCCGGTGGGGCGGTGCCAGCCGGGAGCTCCCTGTGACCCCTGTCCCCTCCTGCAGCCCTCTCCAAGCCACTGCGCCTCCCTGCCTCAATTTCCCCCGTCAGCACATCTGAGGGAAACGTGTCTTTGATCACGTCACTCGGAGACATGACCTGTTACCGAGTCGCGCCTTCTGCTCCTTAGGCTTACGGACGCTGTGTACTAATTGTCAGAAGTTATCTCTGCTGATTTCCCGCGGGCTCCCGGCGCTATCAGTGTACCGACACGCCGGGCAACTGCAATTCTTTGCTGCCCCCATGACACAAATGCTCCCGCAGCCTCCAAAGTTGGGCCTTTGTAAATCCTTTCTGGCTTATTTCTAGATAAGGTTTCAATACGGAGGGCTGAATTCTCCCGCTGGTGTTCAGCACGGCCCTGACGGCTCCCCCGGCTTTGCCCGCCCGAGACCTGGGGAATTGCATCAGGAATAGCATCTCGTTTGTGACAAGGCTGATATTTTATCTTTATGACTAATCCCTGTTTCTGCTCCCAGATCTCTCTGTATCTAGAGCTGCTTTCTCCCCCAAGAGAAGAAGCGAAGGGGAATTTGGAGGAAGAGCTGACTAAACCTGCAGGCTCAGCTGCGATGCTGCTGAATTGAGATAACCTTTAGTTAGGGAAGACGCCTACCAACGGCGATGGAGCTGATATTTCGTGTTCATCTCTGCGCCTGGTTCCTCAGTCTGAGGGAAATCCAGTAGCCGGGGAAGCCAAAGGCTTTTCCCAACGGCTGCAGCAATCGTCCTGTAAAGTCCTCAGCTCCCTTACATTTGACGCTGAAATCCTTCCCAGTTCATTTTCTGCTCGAATTATGTCCCTGATGCTAAGCTATACACTGTGTGCTGCTTAAAACGACATGCTAGTGAAGCGGCCCCTTGTTTTACGCTAAAAATATGGATGGTCGCTCCCCCCTCCGAGCCTAAGCGCTGCTGCCGCCCCCCTGGCAGGGCTGCCCGCAGCTCCCGCATGGCTCCCCGCATCCTGCCCGATCCCGGCGCTGCCTCCCCGGCCGCCAGGCGCTCCCGGTGCCACTGGGATTATGTAAAAAGGAGAGACGGCGACTACGCCTGTGACGGGGGTGGGGGCGGGAGATGGGGCCAGCTCAGGGGGGGCTTTTCATCAAACGACGTGTTTCTGGACCCGTTCCAGCTCGCAGCCCGGAACTGGAATATAACAGACCAAGTTTACGGGCGTAAATGTGTTCACCGGGGAACATCTGCAAATGTTAGGACGCAGGTGCGCTCCCGCGGCGTTGGCGTGAGCAAACCTCTGCTTTGCATTCGCTAGATCCCGTTCCGCTGCCTCCCTGTCGGATTGTGGCATCAGGTGGATGGGACCTCCCCAGCCATCACCTCCGCTGCCACCGCCGGGGACAGCCTCGGCTGCCTCCCGCATGCAGAAGGCAACGGGGAGCGGGGCTGTTCCCTTTTATCCCTTTTAATGCTCCAGTTCGGTCCCACTGGTGAGCCTGCCCACATGCTTGGGGAGAATATTTGGGATCACTTCAAGTCTTTCCTTGAAAATGATGTAGTTGCGGTGCTTGGCTTGGAGAATTGCAGTCTGCCGCACCGCTGCTGAAAACAAAGGATGGATTTTTGCATCCTTCCGATGCGCAGCATGGGAGGAGGGCTGGCAGGCTTCGGACCATCAGAAGGTCACAGCCTGGGTTCTTCTCCCTCCTAATTTGCCATATTTTTTTTTTTAATTTATTGTCAGCCCAGTTCAAGCTGTCAGGAAGGTGGATCCAGCCCTGATCCTGGCGCACGGGACTATTTGGGATGTGCCATGGCTACCACAGAGAACAACTTCTCAAACGGGGACTTATACCAGGCATCCCGTGCTCATCCTGGCAGCCTTGCCATCACGGGCGCCGTGGGGCGAAGCCTTGCCGCAGGGCACCCCGGCTGCCCGTGAGCCTGGTCCGTGCCGGGGATGTGGCAGGGAGCTCAGCCGCAGAGGGCTTGGGGCTCAGCTCCAGCTCCAGCCGCTGCGCTGCCGATTCGGGGCCGTCAGCAGTTCAAAAATAGCCCTTTATGAGAGCTCTGCCCGCACACGGGCACGAGGGACCCAATTTATGAAGCTCAACTATCTATTTGTGTTCATAAATAATTGATGGTGGCAGCTTTGACCATTAACTCCAGTGCGAGCCTAAACAAAAAAATTCTAACCGCAAAGGCAAGCTGGTGGAGTTAATAGTCCATGCTCGTCCTGCAGAGCCCGGGGCAAGGTGCAGAGAGGCTGGGAAACGTCCCCGCCATGGGCAAACCCATCCCTCCCGCCCCACGCGGGATGCCCAGCCCTGTCTCACGAGCCACTCGTGGCCACCATGCCCCTGCCACCACCACGCTGGGGCTCCTGCCTGCGCCGCGGGGGTCTCTGAGGATGGGCAGCAGTAATTAAAGTGTGGGGAGAGCGGCCCGGGAACCTCATCCCTGCTCGGTCAGGTCTGCAAGGGGACCTGCCCTGCGGCTGCGGGCGCTGGAGGGGAGATGGGGCTTCTTGCAGTCGCTGAGCATTGGACGTGCAAGGATTGCATGTCGCATTTTGCAAGGTCTGGAGCAGCTTTAGCAACCACGGACCTTTCCCGGACACCCGGGAATTGCTGAGCTGTCGCTGGTGCCGCAGTGCTCAGCTACTGGCCACCGCTCCGGAGGGCAAAGCATGAACCCAAGCATGCATGAAGGGTCTGGAGGAGACCAAGCTGGCAGGACACGCGGTGCTGCCTGGCCGCTCCCTTCTCCCGGAGCAATGCATACGTCTCGGACTCGTGGGTGCCTGCGCTTACAGCAAGCCCGGTGCAGGGTGGCCTGGTCAATCTTTTTCTTACTTGGGATTTTTTCTGGCCTGTTGCCTGAGTGCTGCTGCTTGCCAGGCTGCAGGCTGTGGGACCTTCCAGCGTCCCCGGTGACACTGGGGCAATGCCCTGGCCACATTCCAGCGGAGGTCGTTACATCCTGCGGGCTAAAAATTCATTGGCAGTTTGGAGGCATTTTTCTTCACTGTGTGCCTGAAATTGTGGGTTCTTGTCGAAGCGCATTACTAAAGAGCTGCTAATGCACTGCGTCGCGGCGGTGGGTGTGTTGCTCCGGTGGCTCCGGTGGGATGTCTCTCTTCCCCCTCCTGGAAAGGCGGCTGTGGGCTTGACTTAGCCAGGGTCAGAGCAGCGCTCCGTTGCCTCTGCACACCAATTACAGACACGAAAAGGCACAATCAAAACACTACAGCACAAAGAATTTCTCATCCGACTTTCCTGCCTAAATAAATATCCGCTGGCAAACATAATTAAGGTATATAACACGTATAAAACGCTCAATCCTATGGTTAACTCAAACCTTTCCAGCGTTGTGGGCTGGTAGGTCCCCGCCTGGAGGGGAGCGATGCTCTGGAGCACCTTCCCTCCCAGGGTCATTGGAGGGGGGAGAAGAGCCAAGTTTCTCCTGGGAAACATCCCACAGGCATTCCCGCTCCCCGCAGAGGTTCCCAGCACAGCTCCTGAGCACTCGCAGAGGAGGAGGAACCGCTGCCGGTGGGGGACAGAGCCCGGCAAAGCCCCAGAGCCGGCTCTGAGACCTGCGATTACCATCAGGAAAATGACTTTCGCCTCCGTGTCCGCCGGCGGTTTCTTCCACCCCTTTGAACAAACCCCGGGTGACCCGGGGGCTAGAAGCAAAAATTGCAATGCTTTTATTCAAGCGCAAATTTCTCGCGTGGAAGCGTGGTATCACTACCGCTAGAACTGCACTGCGGAGCACACTTGGTACGCAGCGTGCCGGGCGGGACAGCCGGTGTGAGCCGGGGCTCACAGGAGTCCAAAGCAAACTTCCAACCTGCCGGGCTTGGAAACGCGCCCAGGTCGGTTTGGGCTGCAAAACTGGTTTGGAAACAGAAGACAAAGTTCTTGCGCTTTGCGAGGGGTGTAAGTGAAAGCAGGTGTTTCTTAGCGGTATTTCAGGACTTGTGTCTTCTTTTTCCTTGCATCGTACTAAAACCATTAGTCATCATACCTACCTTATATATTTAGGAATCCATGGTTTATTTAAGTCTTGGTGCAATTATGAGTAGTTTTAAGCACTCGCATGCAAATGGCACAATTATTTTGATATAAAGTTATGTATTATTTCAGTAGCTCTCCACATCAGGTTGATTTTTATGGCCCATCATCTGATCATCATTTTATTGCTGTAAATTAAGACCAACCCAGTGAACAGAATGGGTTTAGACTGAATCCACAATGCGTTTTCCCCCAGGACTGTAGCTTACAATGGCCACAAAGAAGGGAGGAATAACTCAAAGAGGGAGAGAAAGGAACTGGTTGAGTAAACAAAATCTGTGCGGATTTGCGCTGCTCTCAAATCGCTCGTGGCTCTCCAGGAACGTGTAGCTGCCAGGTGAGGCTGTGGGATCGGTGTGGTCTGGATTTTTCCTCATCTCATTCCATTGGCACAAAAGCCACGTTTAACATCGCGGCGTTAAAACCAGCGCAAACAAAGTGAGCTTTAGGTTTGAAGCCGCGTTTACTTACTGTGTAACCTCTAAATATACGATAGTGCACGGAGTTTGTCAAAGGTGCGTTCGCTCCCTGGCTCTCACGTCTCCAGTAAATGGGGACTTTGCAGGTGGCTGGGCTGAGTGTAGGCACTGAACATTTATCTCCTCTTCCAGGTTTTGGACAAAGAAAAGTCTTTTTTTTTAAAGCAGACTGCCCAGGTGGTGCCTGCCCGGCTGAGCACGGCTGCTTCCCAGCTCTCCGTGCCTGGCTTTGCTGCTGGCGGAGCGATGCCCGGTGCTGCGGGGTCTGCAGGCTCTGCCCCGCTCCCACGGATGCAGCCAAGGGATTTCTTCTGCTCAGGGTTTCTCTTTCTTCCCTCTCTCTCCTGGAGACCCAACCAAGCCAAGAACCTCCTGCATCAACTTTAGTTAATGGACAAATGGATTTTTAGTGTTATTTCCTAAGATTCTTTGTAAAAATGTTTCTAATTTATTAGGGGCCTTGGAAACATCTGTCCACCAGCTTAATTATATCTCCTCTAGCGAGGTCTAGCTCGTGGAGAAATATGCCGCCGGTCGGAGCGGTGCTGGCTGGTGCGGAGGACTGTTGTACCGAGGACGGGTGTCAGCATTTGACATCACCCCTGCTCAGCTACGCCGTGAGAGTCCCCGCTCCCCCGGCCAGCGTGGTGTGCAAGCTGTTTCTCATCCCCCAGCGCGGTGCCCTGGACCCCACGGAGCAAGGTCTGGGGATGCCAGATTGCCTGTCCTGGTGCCCGTGTCCTGCTGGGGACGGGAATGCTGTCTTGTGGTGCTGGTGGCACCGGGGGGACACAGATTGCTCTGCTGTCGATTGCAGCCCCCCCATTTTAATCCCAAGAGAGAGCGATGAGCTAAGGAGAGCAAGATTGAATTCAAGGACAAACGGTGTTTTAAAGAGCACGCTTTTCATGTCAGGCTTGTTAAGCAGAAGCAAAATGATGATATTTTAAGGAAGCTTTTAAATAATGCAATTGTATCCTGGTGACGAGCCGTGCAGCCTCTCGAAGCCGTGCAGGGCACAGGGCAGTGGTGCAAGGGCACGGGAGCAGCCCGGGCGGCTGTCCCCGTCACCGGTGGGTGGCTGTCACAGCACCGCTGCTCCCTGTGCCACCCATCACCGGGTCCACTCTCCCGGGGCAGGGGTGGCTGGTGGCTGTGCCCCGGGCATGCGGCCGCCTGGGGCAACTCCCTGGCTGGCGGCGGCGGCTGACGCAGGTTCCCGACCGACCGGCTGCCAAACCCGATCCTGCTCCGCTCCGCTCGTCCCGAACTGTTCCCCGCAGCGTGGCACTTTCCATTTAAAATCTGCATGACAACATTAATCTAATGCTTAAATGGATGGAAGAAAAGATGTAATGCAGAAACACTGCTAATTTAATTACTCGTGAAGCGCACAGTTTAAGATATTTAAAATGTATTATTTTAGCCTGGCTGCTTCGGCAAAATCCAATTTGAATTTCGAGCACGCTTATTTTTATTTTAGACTAACGTTATAAACCTCCATCTGTAGAACGTGTTCGTTGAGGAATTAATTCTGGGTAAGGAAAAGAAAACGCTCTGCCTGAGACTGGGCGTGAGCCCAGAGGTTAAAGCTGGGGTGACGTATTCCCTGCTACGAGCCAGTGGACATCTCCCCTTTGCCTGGGGTCCTGCCTGTGCTGAGCACGGTGGCGGGAGAGGGACGGCTCCGGCAAAACTTCCGTGCATTTCAGCATTTGGAAAACATCCAACAACCCAGAACCTGGTGGCACTTAGTGGTGGGTAGATACCTGATGTGAAGTCATGGTTCGGATGGATCTTGCTAATGCAAAGCGGGATTTGGCTACTGTGTCCCTCATCCCAGCCCTGTTGGTGGTCTGGGCGATGCTTCCCATCCCTGCAGGAGTGAGAGCAGCGTTTGGTGGGAGCCTCTGGGGGGGTTCGAAGGTGTTTGCTCCTGAACAAACCCATTTCAGAAGTTGCTTAGAAGCTGCTCGCTCTCCACGTGCTCCAGAGGAGGCAGAGGGGATGAAGGAGCCCCTGTGACAGCGTGGTGGCCCTGGTGGGCATGTAGGAGAGATGGCAGCCTTTTGGGGCAGACTGTGCCCTGTCTGCCGGGTGCTGGGCTCACTCCAGTGGCTGCTGGGACACGCAGCCCCGCCGTCCCATTGCGATGCCCCCGCTCTTCCCCAACGGCAGCATCCCCTGCGGGAGATGCGGCATCGTCCCTTCGGCCAACCCAGACTCGCTCCTCACGGTATCCAAATGCATTAGAAATGTTTCTCAAACTGTTTTTGTAGCAGTAGATAAACCTCCCGGCAGGCGGCTGGGAGCGGGGAGCGGCGCCTGGTGTCCGAGATGCCGTGCTCGGGGTGGTCGGGCGCTCGGTCAGGGCTCTGCCGGCACCGTGCTGAAGAGTTTCGGGAGCTATGGGAGGTATGTTCTGGCGAAGCTCTGCCCGGAGAACAAGCAGGAATAACGGACGGGACACAGGGCTTGAGCAGCAGAAGCAGCACGTTGGAAAATAAAGTCCTGAAGCTCCTGGAAGCCCGTTGTGCGCGGCAGCCCAGCGAGGTGCTGCTGCCTCACCTCTCGCAGCTCCCGAAGAGGAAAGCTGGCGCGTGTTTTTTGACGCCTGGTTTTCGCTTAGGGCGTGCAAGAGCAGTGTGAGTGAGGGTCTGTCGCAGGGCCTGCCGGCCGCTTAAATTCAGCTGGACGCAACGCATCCGCAGAACCTCGGGTTCGATAAATGAGATGTCCTCCTTGCACGGAAGGGGCAGGAGCCGGGCCATAGCTGGGCTGAGGCCGTTAGGATTGCGGGCGCGGACGCCCAGGGCTTGTGTAAGTCATCACAAAACATGTGCCCTGTATGTAAACGAGCTGCTTTAGAAATATTTTGGGTAGGAAGTTATAAAGGTTTTCACGGCGTAGCTATATTTTCCTGCCAGCCTTAGGTTTGCCAGAAAAACCAAGCGCCGCCCGGACAGAGCTTCGGCTGCCCCGGCTGCGAAACTGTGCCGCAACTAATTTCATAAGTACTTAAAATCTGTCAAAAATGTCCTTTCTCTCTGAAAGGGTCAAAGTCCTGCGCAGTAATTAGAACAAAAATTCAGTTATTTTTCAGAGTGGTCTCCCTGCCTCAGCCTGCTTATTTTTAGAGTAGTTCACGCAAATAGCTTTTACCTAAATATTGATGAGAGAGTAAATTGCCCTTCCAAAGCGAAAGGCTCCCCTTCCCGGGACGACTCCGCTGTGGATGCTCCCGGCTGCAGCCGGGGCAGACCTGCCTGTGCTGTGCTGGGCGCCCAGCGCTTGGCCAGGGCTGCTCAGCTTCCTCCCCGCTCCTTAGTCCTGTGGTTTTGCCGGAATTAACCTCTCCTGTCCGTGGAGAAAATACGTGTTTTCCAGTCCCAGCTTCTTCAACCACTTCAGCTTAGTGACTAATACTTTCCAAGGCGGGTCAAACGGGTGGGAAAGGAAAAACCAGTGGCAGGATTTTAAATTTTTTATTTTGCCTCTTTCGGTCTGAAGTAGTACCGAAATGAGAGAAAATGGCATTTATTATTTACAGCCCTATGGGGTGTGTGGGCTGGTGATAGCATGGTCAGCACCCTACGCATAGGTATGATTTGATGACTAATTTCCTACATGAATAAAGTGGAACGGACCCGGGCATTGTAACAGGGTTGGGCACACGTTCCAGGTTTGCCGGGTCTTTGCCGGGTCTGAGATCTGTAGTGCCGCGGGGTCGGGCACCGCTGAAGGGTGATGGGGAAGCTGTGGATGAACCCGTGCGCAGCGGTGATGGAGAGCTGCCTGATCCTCTCTTATTTCTGGAAATAACTTGATTCATTCAAATCCTTTAGGAACTGCAAGGTATTTTTTTTTTTTTTTTACAGGGATAATGTAATTCCCTCAGACATTTGAAATTCCGCACTTTAAAAGCATCACTGCAGAATGACAAATATTTTTTCTTTTCCTCTCTTTCATCCTTGGGTCCCACGGCTGACGAAACGCAGTGGGGGCAGGAGAGCCGTGGGCTCTGCACCGTTCCAGGATGCGATTGCTGGAATCGGGACCCCCAGGCAGAGCTATTCCCTGGGGAACGCCCGTGCCAGTGCTGCCCCCGCTCCGGCATCCCCACCCTGCGCTCCCCACTGGGACAGCTCTGGGAATAGAGATGGCAGCCGCTGCCGTCGCAGCAATCTTCCGCAACCATTCCTGCTGCGGTGCCGGCGCCCAGCCGCCTGGCAGACCACCTCTCCGCCGGGCTCGCCGGGAGCTGGGATGGGAGGCAGGGTGTGGGAAAGAGCGTTGCATGCAGGAGCCTCATTCATGGCACGGATCCTGCGTGGGGGGGGCTGAGCACGCCGGCACGTCTGCCGGAGCCACGCGCGGCAGCCCCTGCGCTTGGCTGCGGCCCATCTATTTTACCTTATCTACATTTCAATGCGTCATCCGCAACTTTTCTGAGGATGCAGCCAAAAAAAAAAAAAAATCCTGGGGAATTTCAGCCGAAGCGACCACCTACGCACCCGGTGGCCCTACGAGTATGGGAGATGAGTCGGAAAGTGTGAAGAGAGCCAAGAAACAGGGGCCAGATGCCATTTAGGCACCTGCTTGTCCCCTCGTGCCGTCCGCACCTGGGCTAGCTGCCCCTTCTGCCGCCGAGCCAGGGTTTCCATTGCCCAGGACCCACCTCCTGGCTTCGCTGCTGTTGTTTTTCAGCCGATCAATACTGTTGTTTTGCCTCTGCAGCTATTCCATTAGTAATGGATTTTTCCCCCCCCCCCTATTTTGTATCATTGACCTAATACTGAAGATCACTGCTGCAGCGGTGGGGACAGTCACAACTCCCCCAAACCCCCTTTTACTGTGGCGGGGACCAGAGGGCAGCCACCGTCTGCCACGTGGCTGCAGGAACCCGCACGGGAAGGGAGATGCTCAGAGGAGTGCCCGGGACCGTGTCGTCCATCCACTTCCACTCTGAAATAGCTTAGAAAAGCAGCGTTTCTCCAGGTGCACCTTCACCACGCTACTGCGGACGCGCATGATTAAAATCTAATTCTGTTTTATTTTTGTAGCATCTTAGGTAGGAAAGATTACAAAGCAGTTTGCAAAGCAGCAAACGTAAGCACAGTCAAATGCTGCAAGTGTAGGATTGAGCGTTAAAGCAAATTTAAGAATGCACGTGCTCAACCAAGGAAATAAATCTGTGTTTTCAGCTCGCTCAAGTATCTGTTGGGCCATCTACGCTGGTCCAGCTTCTGCTACAGCTTTGTGTGTTCATCTATGCTTCTCGTAATCTGAAAACAGAGTTAAAAATTTCCTGAGATTAGATGCTTTCCATAAACGTCAGTACTTCATCGGAGCCAGGAGCATCTCTGTCTTTGCTCCAGCTTTTTGGCTTGAAGCTGTCCTTGACTCCTGCCCACGCGCAGAGCCTTTGCTCGGATGCAGTGCCTTGGTCTGAGCATCCGAAGGTCCCATGGCCACGGGCCCCATGGTTGGGCTGGGGACAGCCCGGCATCGCGGGCACAGCCTGGCACCGCGGGTCTGTCTCTGGCGGGTGGTGGGCGAAAGCGCCGGCGTCTGACCTGCCCCGGCTGCGGTGGCCAGGCTGAGCTTGCCTCCAGCCTGCCCAGCACTGCCAAAGCCGGTTTTCCCAGAGGAAACCCCAAAGCCGCCCCGTCCCGCTGGGCCACCAGCAGGTTGCACGAGTGCCATCAGGAGCCTCCACGCTGCTCCGATGTGCCCATATGGGGCAGCTCGGGTGGTCTTTCAACTCCTATTCGGGTGAAGCAATTCCATTTAGAAATGGGGAATATTTCTGCGGGACAAACAGGAGTAAGGAAAGATACTTGGTGGGACTCTGGTTAAAAATCACCATTCTCGCTTTCCAAGGACTAAGGTTTTAAACCCCGTCCTGTAATAAACCTTTTTCTCGGTAGGACGCGGTGCTGACTTGAAAGGCGGTTGAAAGCATCAACAGAAAGCAGCGAACGCGGCTGGTGAGGCATTGCGCTGGTTTCTGTAGCATCACCCAAAATGCAGCGGGGAGGAGCGGTTTGCACCCGCCCGTAACCAAAGCTTGCCGAGGACACGCGGGTGTCCCGGCGGCACGCGGACCTGCCTCACTTCCTTCCCTCTGCTCAAGTAAAGGGGTTTAAAATACATAAATCAGTGGAAAGCTGTGATTCTGCATCACTGCAATTACTGCTAATACGGGCGGCAATTTAGTGGAAACTGCTGTGCATGTTGTGAAGTGTTTTGTTCGCAAAATGGGAGAAAGAAACCATTATTTTTCTCTCTTCCCACCCACACCACTTAGAGACAACCTCCTGCCATCGGCGCTCGCCGAGGGGCAGCGACTGCTTGCCTAAGATCTGCAGGTCTTTCGGAGCTGATGAGGCAAAACGAAATCCAGCCTTCAAAGCAGGAAACCACCCAAGTTAATTAAAGCCGAGAATTAACACCTCCATGTTGCCTTGCCCTCGGTTCACAGCAAGACTGAGCGGCGCTGGGGGCTGTTGCAGCCCGACGCATCGTGGCGAATAGCATCTACGTGGCTTCCGAACGTTACCAAGAGCTGAGCACCCTTCGGTGAAGCAGTTTGCATCTTCCCCTGGAGAGGCAGGGAGCTCGAGCAGATGCTGACAGGTCCCCTTAGAAACTTGTGAGGAGAGGCGGAGACGGTGTGTCTTCCCAGAGCACTGGGAAATACGGAGTGTCTTTGCTCCGTATGCTCGCTGCTCTCCGGTTTGGCATTGCCAGGCTAAGGAGATGTCTGCGTGGGTGTCTTGGGAGAAGTTCAGAGGAGCAAGAGCCCTGCAGATGCGGTCGGTGCTGGAGGGGCAGGTCTCTCCAATGTCGCAGCGCCCGAGAGACGCGTCACCCAAAAATTCCAACAGTTTTGCGCCAGGAAGGCTCAGGAAAGGCAGGGTGATGGTGGAGAGGGGCGCTCAACCGGGCTGGAAGGGGATGGCCCTTCTCCTGCCTGGCCCTTCCCCTCCCTCCCACGTTGCGCTGGTTTGCACAGGACACCCCGTGTCCTGGGGACCCCGCAGATGTTCTCCTGGGGTGAGGGACAGCCCCTTCCCCACGGGGCAGGGATGGTGGGTCCCACCCCAGCTTGCTGGGTACAAGCGGGGGAATTTGGGGAGCCACAGCTGTCCCTCATCACCCATTTTAGTGCAGGGGATGGGGGTCTGCAACCGCCACCAGCTCCCTTCGCTCAGGGGGTGCAGGGTGGCTCTCTCGGGCGTTTGAAGGGGGAGAGAAGCGGGGTGCGATACGAGGGTTGGTCATCACGGGAAGCAGACGAAGCGGTGAGGGTTCTGCGTGGTACGAAGCAAGCAGAAACACAAAGGCCAAGCAGGGCTCCGGAGCCCAGGATTACGCTTTGCTGTTCCCCGCTCTGCAGGTCACAGGGGAAGGATGTCGGATGTGCCGCAGCGGGAGAGGGCAATTGGAAAGGGTCTCTACTTCTGTCAGGTCTTTGTTGTTACTTGAAACAGCCTCTTTTTTTCAGGGAACAAATTACATATTTTATTCATTTTCTGTGCAGAAAGGAACTGTTCTGGAGCACTAATGGGGATGTTTCTAAGCAACGTTGTTTTCCCACCGCCGGCTTCGGGAACAGTGACTTTTCTTTTACATTTTTGTAGCAATAAGCCAAACCATCTACAGTTTATATGCTGGAAAAACCGTGTCATGGTTTCCCCAGTTTTGCTTAATCAGATGGGTGGGGGGGCTGTATCACCGCCTTGGGGCTCACCGCACACCCACGAGGGTGCGTGCAGGCGTGCGAGGAGCGCTGCACTGTGCTCAGGCTGCCCCAGCCCCTCCTTTCTGGTGGTGGAGGTGGAGGATGTCCATGAAGACACCCACGTGCAGGTCTTGCACCTGAAGATGCTGATGCCTCTCCCAGGGGCTGGCTCTGTGCCCTTCCTGACTCCCCCTGCTCCGCTCAAAGCCCCTCTCTCCCCTCCCTCCCTCCATCTATTGCTCTCTGCATGTTTTTCGCATGCTGGAATACTTAGAAATGCCTGGGGAGCGCTGGGTTTCGCCTCCCCCGTACGCCTCCCTCGCGCTGAGCCGTTGGCGTGGCCGTGGGCACTGTAGTGTGGGTGCCAGGAGCCAGCAGTGCCCCCTCCAACCCGGGACCCCCACACACCATCCCTTCCTGGTAGCCCCCAGGGGCTTGTGAAGTGGGGTCCTGGGGGTGACCTGCCACCGGGGCTGCTTCGGTAGGACAGACCTGCACAGGATCCGTCCTCTCGATTTTGTATTTCTGGTGGAGGTTGGCCTCTGTGGGCAAAAACACCAACACAGAGCAATGAAACCGGGGTTGGAACAAGTGAAAAACAGCATTATCTGATTTCTGTCGAGCTCTCCTAAGCCTGATGATTCCTCTGTGGGTGTGGAGTTGAAAATGTTTTAGTCATTGTATGTGTTATTGCAGAGATTTTATTTAAAACTTATGTTTTTCCTCAGGAAAAACTCTCACTCTTTCTCATTCCTGATAGATAGATAGATAGATAGATAGATAGATAGATAGATATGGATGGATAGATGGATAGATAGATCGATGGATAGACAGACGGATGGATAGATAGATGGATAGATCAATGGATTGATAGATAGATGGATAGATAGATAGATGAATGGATAGATAGATAGAGAGAGAGATGGATGGATAGACTGGCAGATAGATGGATAGAGAGATGTGTGGATAGAGAGGCAGACGGGATGGGTATCCTGATCTCATTGTAAGGATGGGAATACTGGAAGTAGGTAAGCTTAAAGCAGGGTTTGCTCAGCGCACCTCAGACTGAAGTAAAGCTGCTCGGCAGCTTCATCTTGCAAGCAGCCCAACCGTCACTTACTCCTTCAAAACCTTAAACTCTTTGTTTTTAGCCTTCACCAAACACAAGGCTGTTTTGGAGATGTTTCCAGGCTGGATGGATGGAGGGTGGGAGGAACTGTCAGCACCCAGAGCTGGTCCTAGCTGGGATCAGCTTTAGCTTCGCTAAAGCGTGGTGCAGGAGGTAAGCTCAGCCTGGTGTCGGACACTGGGCGAAGTTTAGCTTGTACGTGGAGGCAGATGGTTTTGGATTGAACAGGAGCTACCTCCCCTTCTGCAAACCAGCGGGGACCTGGTGGGGTTACGGAGGCAGAGGCCGATGCAGGTTCAGACACCTGATGGTGTGGCAGCCCTGCCCGGCGCTGGGAAGGGAGGTCTGGGCCAGTTTGGGTATGTGTTAATGGAAGTGACCAAACCCAAACTCTCCCCCCTCTGAACAATGAAGGGCAGCGACGAAGCAAATCTCCCACCTGGATAACTAGGATGTTTTTTTTTTTTTTTATAATTGCTTTGTCCCTTAAGAACAGGAGGAACCACTTGTAGGTTAATGAGTTGCTTAAGCAGCACAGGTGGCTCAGACCATAAATCCCTGCCGGGAGGGTGCTTGGTGCTGGCTCAGTCCTTGTGATGGACCTTGAGCTGCTGCTCCTCTTCCAGCAGTGTGTGATGGGAAGCATCTGGAACCCAGGTGATGCTGTGCATGGTCTGCTGTGATGGGGCTGGAGGGTTAATGGTGAAGGTTGTCTTAAAGAGAGGCATTGTTTTTCCCCCAGTGCTTGTTGAAGTGTGAGGGGAAATGGGTTTGTTCTGCACCAGGGCTGGGTGCTGGGGTAGGTGCTCTCTCCCATTGGGGTGCCTGTGTGGTTTTGGGGGCCCCCTTGGAGCGATGGGGACAGCATCTACCAGTGGTGACTCAGGGGTGCTCAGCGCTGGCAGGGTGCGGGGACCAAGTTCGGTGGCCACTCGTGGTTCCCTCCAGCCTGGTGCTATGGCTGCCTCCAGCGCTGCAGCGTTTGCTGCCATTGATGGGCTCTCTTACTGATTCCTGTGCACTAGAATTAATTAAAAGTGAATAATTACAATCGCTTTCTGCCCTGTGCCACAGGAGACAAATACCACTCCTGCCATATGGCACAGGCTGCTTTGTAGACACGTTTTCTCCCCCGCCTTCTCCCCCTTTTCCTTTAATTAAAGAGACTGTCAGCGCTGAAAATCCCCCAGACCCAACTGGGCACTGGTGTGCCCCGCACGGTGCTGGTGGCAGACCTGGCTGTGGCCTGTGGTGATGCTTTGGTGCTGGGGATGGGAGTCCTGCCAGCAATGTGGGAGGATGTAGGTGTCTTTGCACATGGTTTTGGGGGGCCGCCCTACCCCAATGCCTGTGGGAGGTACCTAGCACCCATGCAAATGTGGGGCTTCAAACGCAGCAGCTGCGTTGGGTGCTTAATTAAAGCCCTGTCCTGCACCTGCCTGGGTGCTTGGGGTGGGTTCAGCTACTGCTCATCCCAGGGGAGACTGAGGTGCTTGGCTGCGAAATGGGGACCTTCCTCTCTGCTACCGCCCAGGTGTCTTGCTGGAGGGGTGTGACGTCTGGGGGGTGTTGTGAAGGGTGCGGGGTTGTGCTGTTACGTGTTGCCTCATCAGTGGCTAGTCATAAAAACCACAGAATGGTTTGGGTTGGAAGGGACCTTAAAGACCATCCAGTCCCACCCCCCTGCCATGGGCAGGGACACCTCCCACCAGACCAGGTTGCTCCAAGCCCCGTCCAACCTGGCCTTGAACACCTCCAGGGATGGGGCAGCCACAGCTTCTCTGGGCAACCTGGGCCAGGGTCTCACCACCCTCACAGTCAACAATTTCTGCCTAATATCTCATCTAAATCTGCCCTCTTCCAGTGTAAAACCGTTCCCCCTCATCCTCTGGCTCCACTCCCTGATCCAGAGTCCCTGCCCAGCTTTCCTGGAGCCCCTTGAGGGACTGGAAGGGGCTCTAAGGTCTCCCCAGAGCCTTCTCTTCTCCAGGCTGAACAACCCCAACTCTCTCAGCCTGAGAGAATGTCACCATGGTGGGGTTTTTCTCTCCCCATCCTCTCTCTGGATACCTTCTGCCAGAGCCAAGCCTCGTCCTCCCCACGGCACCGCTGCTCTCTGGCTTCCCTCTTGTTTCTCATGGCTCCCTGGGATTCCTGTGCCTGCTCCTCCTGGGAGCTCTCTGCTCCAAGCTCATCCCATCCACTCGCTGTTCACATCCCTCCTGGAACTCTCCTCTTCCCCCAGGTGGGACGGGGAGACTTTGCCGCAGGGACAGCCGGCCCAGCCTGGCCATGCTGCCCCGAACCCGGCTCGGGAGAGCAGCAGGAGGGCACGGGGCAGGGCTGTGCGGCTGCTCGGGCTCTCACTGCCCGCAAGAGATACATAAAAATTATATATTCCTTTTGGTCTTGTTCAGCTCGCACTGCACTGTCAGCACTTATCCTGCCCAGGAAATAATTAAACTAAAAGTTACCATAAAAGCCATTAAGGAGGTGTCGGGTGAATGCAAGAGGCAAAACAAGGAGCTGGGAATTTTTCAGGGCTTTTGCCGTCCTCAGTGCTCTCCCTGTGTTCCATGAGGTTTAGGCGGGGGCTAGACTGGGTGCCGGTGGCTTAAGGCAAGGGCTGTGCGCTTCTTACCTATGTGCGATTCCACTTGAAAAGGTTTTTCTCAGCTTGGGTGAGCCGAGCCCTTAACGACCATGGGATTATAATTGGCCGCCCCCCACGTACCCTGTGAGCTAATTGGGACAGCAGCACCACCGGGAAAGACCCGTCTTTCAGCAAGAAATGGTTTAGTGTTGCTTAAAAAGCTGGCTTAAGCAGAGGAGATCTGGAAGAGCCTTGCAAATAGCTGTTCCAGTGAAAAGGCTTTCCTAAGGGCGTAATGGAGTGGAATGGAGGAAATAAAAAGCTTTGGTTAAATACTGCGGAGACTTCCTAATAGGAGGGAAGAGTGGAGCATGTCCGAAAGGGGAGCTGGTGGCTCTGGTGAGCAGGGCCATCACCGCAGGTGGCCAGAGAGGGCTGTCCCCGTGGCAGAGGAATGGCACCGTGCACCCTGGGCTGCACCCAAATCTCTGCCGGGCTGGGTTTTGCGAGATGAGCCTAACGCTCATCTCTTAGAGAACAGGACTAAACCCTGCCGTTAGGCTGTTGCGGCTTTGTCCTTGTCACCCCTTTTCATGCTCAGCCTGAGCCACCCTCTGCTGGGCTCTGCGAGCGCAGGGAGAGCCCGTGAAACCCCAGCCTGCAGCAGGGTCCATGTTTATTTTTATAGAGATATTCCGTATGATTAACACTTGTATTATGCGGTTATACGCGGATTTATGGCGATGAAGTGATACCCGTGCATGCCCTGGGCATGGGACAGTTTGGAAGGCTGCAGGGTAGCTTGAATAACGTTTTTAAAAGCAAAACTGGTAACGAGGGGAAAACTTTCCAACAGACTTGTAAGTCTTCTTTCTTTGTCATTAGAAGAATGATTTCACACTTGCGGGTAGCCAACAGTGCTCTAGGATGTTATTCCCGTCAAACACCCCTCCTGTGAAGGAGCTAAATGGGTTTAGAATTGCTGTACGGTCAAATTATTCTCACTTTTCACTGCCGTATATTCATCTCAATTTTTAAACCGTGGGTTCTTGTCTTTTTAACCAAAATTAATGTTTGGATACAACCTAATCTTACACAGCCACGTGACAAGGAAAAATCCCCTGGGAGTGGATTTCACCCTCCTTTTCTCCTGAGACTTGACAAACTAATTTTTTCCCTGTGTTTTCACTGTCAGGCTTGGTCCCGGATGCCTCTCGCTGCTCTCGGCGCCCCTCAGTACTTCTGCAGAACATGTTAGTCCCGTCTTTTTCCTTTGTCTTGCTTTTCAACTTCCTGACGCTGAACAAAAGAGCTCTTGAAATCAAAAGTTGTCACCCCGGCTTTTCTCGTGCGTGTTGAGCCCTGGCTCCTCGGACACGTAACAAACTCTTCTTACCCATTATCCAAATCTGATACATCCATCTCTCTAGCTTTTTCCTTGGTTTTGCCTGTAACTTTGCTCACAGCAAAGTGGCTAAGAAACAGAATACCTTTTTTTTTTTCCCCCCCCGAGCTTTGGGGAACTGAGGGTCTTTGCAGCCCTGAGCGTGTACCCAGGGCTGGATCCAGGCTGTGTTCGTGGTGGCTGGTCCCCATGTCCCTGCACGGACCGGTGTCGGCCCGTGAGCACCCATCTTAACTGCTTGTTTCTAGCAAAATAACCGACTCTAGTTTATTCAGCATCGCAGCTGGGTCCAGAACTGAAGTATCTTTTCTGAGTAGTTTCTCCCATGCTTAAAAACTAAGCTGTGTGGTGGGTTTTGGTTGTGGTTTTTCCCCTCTATCTATAAATGAGCAGCTGCGGTGGGACACAGGGAGCCCTGCTTGGTCCCCAGCATCCAGCCAGGGCTGGAGCTGCAGATAAGGATCGGTGCATCTGCTGGAAACAAGGGGAATGGGAATTAGTCACCGAAGCGAATCTGAGACCGCTTCTGCCCTCGAGTCAGAGGGACCCCAGAACTGCTGCCCAGGCAGAGGCTCTGCTCTTTGCTGCAGCCTGGGAAGAGACACAAGCAATTGAGCACAGATTTTTTTCCAGGTGTCTGTCCAGCTGAAATAACCCAGGACCTGCGGACCTGACGCCTGCTCAGCCAGGGCACTGCCTGCCAGGCCACTAGGCAAAAAACCCAAACTCCCCCCAGGCAAAATCCCTACAGCACTGGGGGCTGCGGCTCTGCACCTGGCCATGATGGAGGATGATGATGAAGGAGCAGGCACAGTGTACGTGCAACTCGCTCCACTACGAAGAGAAAACAAGAACTTAATTTTTTTTTTCTTGGTGGAGAAGGGCCAAGTGGCAGGGGGATTGGTAACCAACGCTGTGGCTGTGCCGCCTGCCTGGGTCCCACTGCTCAAGTCGCTCCTTGCCAGCGGGAAGGTGCCATTCCCTGGCTAATGCCTCCTTCCCAGCCTTTTCCCCATCAGAGCCATTTGCACGTGCTGCCCGGTGGTTTGCCTGGTGCTGGCTGGTGTTTAGCAGCAGAAGCCACCGCTCCTGGAGGCTGC
>VFFE01007869.1:4689058-4699475 GCA_008921705.1 Burhinus oedicnemus | reverse complement strand
TGAGACTTGACAAACTAATTTTTTCCCTGTGTTTTCACTGTCAGGCTTGGTCCCGGATGCCTCTCGCTGCTCTCGGCGCCCCTCAGTACTTCTGCAGAACATGTTAGTCCCGTCTTTTTCCTTTGTGTTGCTTTTCGACTTCCTGACGCTGAACAAAAGAGCTCTTGGAATCAGAAGTTGTCACCCCGGCTTTTCTCGTGCGTGTTGAGCCCTGGCTCCTCGGACACGTAACAAACTCTTCTTACCCATTATCCAAATCTGATACATCCATCTCTCTAGCTTTTTCCTTGGTTTTGCCTGTAACTTTGCTCACAGCAAAGTGGCTAACAAACAAAATGCTTTTTTTCCCCCCTGAGCTTTGGGGAACTGAGGGTCTTTGCAGCCCTCAGCGTGTACCCAGGGCTGGATCCAGGCTGTGTTCGTGGTGGCTGGTCCCCATGTCCCTGCACGGACCGGTGTTGGCCTGTGAGCACCCATCTTAACCGCTTGTTTCTAGCAAAATAACTGACTCTGGCTTATTCAGCATCGCAGCTGGGTCCAGAACCAAAGTATCTTTCCTGAGTAGTTTCTCCCGTGCTTAAAAACTAAGCTGTGTGGTGGGTTTTGGTTGTGGTTTTTCCCCTCTATCTATAAATGAGCAGCTGCGGTGGGACACAGGGAGCCCTGCTTGGTCCCCAGCATCCAGCCGGGGCTGGAGCTGCAGATAAGGATCGGTGCATCTGCTGGAAACAAGGGGAATGGGAATTAGTCACCGAAGTGAATCTGAGACCGCTTGTGCCCTCGAGTCAGAGAGACCCCAGAACTGCTGCTCAGGCAGAGGCTCTGCTCTTTGCCGCAGCCTGGGAAGAGGCACAAGCAGTTGAGCACAGATTTTTCCAGGTCTCTGTCCAGCTGAAATAACCCAGGACCTGCGGACCTGACGCCTGCTCAGCCAGGGCACTGCCTGCCAGGCCACCAGGCAAAAAACCCAAACTCCCCCCAGGCAAAATCCCTACAGCACTGGGGGCTGCGGCTCTGCGCCTGGCCATGATGGAGGATGATGATGAAGGAGCAGGCACAGTGTACGTGCAACTCGCTCCACTACCAAGAGAAAACAAGAACTTAATTTTAATTTATATTTTTTTCTTGGTGGAGAAGGGCCAAGTGGCAGGGGGATTGGTAACCAGCGCTGTGGCTGTGCCGCCTGCCTGGGTCCCACTGCTCAAGTCGCTCCTTGCCAGCGGGAAGGTGCCATTCCCTGGCTAATGCCTCCTTCCCAGCCTTTTCCCCATCAGAGCCATTTGCACGTGCTGCCCGGTGGTTTGCCTGGTGCTGGCTGGTGTTTAGCAGCAGAAGCCACCGCTCCTGGAGGCTGCCGGTACACGGGTGCTACAGCGGATACCGGCATCTCGGAGCGGTGTTCCCGCATTGCTGCCCATCAACCACGGCCAAGAACCCGCTTCCTCGGGAAATGGATGCGCGCTCTGCTTGGAAAAGCCTAGTCAAGGGAAATGTCATCCCTCCCCGCGCGCTGTTTTGGTACGTCGGTGTATTTTTAACAACATCTCTGAGTTGCAAGCTGTGTTTTCAATGAATCAGGCGTTCATCTCCCGCGCTCGATAACCCAGCGCAATCTGGCGAAGCCGCCGGTGCTGCGGGGACGGTTGTGTTAGCTCAAACTCCCGGCTGCGCGGGCAGGGAGAACGTCACCTTTGGTTTACGCCAGGAAAGAAGAGCTGTGTAAAACCAGCGTGCGAGGTTGGGCTCTCGGGGGCTTTGTGTCCCCTGCCCTGTTCGGGCACTGGCACTGGGACAGGGCGGTACCTGCTCCCTGGAGAAGGGAACCGGAAAGATTTAAAATTAAACTTAAAATACATCTTTCTTAGAGCCGCAAAGACCAGAAGCGGCGTGGTGCGTCCCTTCCCTTCACAAAGTCAGACCCTATGGTCTTCGACGTGTTGAGTTTGGCTATAAGTGTCCTTTATTAAAGGTTGTGGTGACCTGGGTGTTTTCCGTGAGGTTTGCGTGGCTCCTGCTGTGGGCACAGTGAGTGGGATACCCCAACATCCAGCGGGGGCTGCCCCCGCGCCCATGCACCTCTTGCCATCCCGTCCCCTCGGGGGTTTCTCCAGTGGCCAGGCTTGCCTGCCTTTAGCTCTGCTCGGCTACATCCCGGCTTTGGGCAGCACGCTGGCATGGTAGTGCTTGGCTTCGGGCTTTGGTTTTAAAATAAATTTGGGGGCGAGGTGTTAAATACCTTTGGGTCTTGCTCACGGTGCAAGTTTGGGATAAAGAAATAGAAGGCAGTTTCAGATTGGTCACTAGAAGCAGTTTGGAAGGTGCTGCTGGAGCTGCAGGGATGGGGTCCTGGATCAGGCTGTGCCGGGGTGCGCGGCTGCAGGTCACCCAGGCAGCCGGGTACGGCAGCTCATAAAATCCGGGGGCTTCTCTGCGTGCGGCGAGGTTGGGCGGTGATTTGTGGGGAGCAGTGCAGTTGCTCCCGTTCACAGAATCACGGAATGGTAGGGGTTGGAGCGGACCTTCAGAGACCATCTAGTCCAGTTCTAGCTCTGCAAAGTGCAAGGGGAGCTGAATATCAGCGAGAGGAGAAGGAAGACAGCTGTGCTAATGAGAGGAAAAAAGCAAAAAACCAAACCATGTATAAGAGAGCTGATTTTTAATCAGCCGCTTCTACGTTAGGCAAAGCGATCCTGAGAGACCGGAGGCTCCTGCAATGACCTCAGCAGCGCTGACTTCCGATTTGAAAAGGGCTTTTTCTTTTTTTCCTCCTGAAAGAGTGATTAAGTAGCGATAGCACAAGCCCCCAGGAGCAGCGGCGGCGCCGGCTATCTGGGCGGTAGGCTGGGGTGCCTGGTCGGGGTTTGGAGATGGGATGGCACGCTCAGGACTTCAACGGCAGCAAATAGCACTGCTGGCGCTGGCTGCCGCGCAAGCGGGACGGCGGGTACCACTGCTTGGGGATGCTCGTGGCTGTCTGGGGGGCAACCTGGTCTCCTTCCCACCTGGCATTAGAAAGTGCCGAATAGAGACGAGCAACCAGGGCAATAATGCCGATAAACTGGCCAATAATTACTAACAAAATAATGCATGAAACACCATCTTTCCCTTTCCTGCTGGAGCCCAGCGCTGCGGTGGGACATGGCTTTGCCCGGCCCCCTGCAGGGAAGGCCATGGGTGCGTGCGGAGCGCCGCGCTGGGTCTGGCCCAAGAGGGGCGGTGGGTGCGACGGGCCATGGGTGGCGGGGGCAATGGTCTCCCTGCTGCACCCCCCAGGAACAGCACAGGCGGGTCAGCTCGGCAATAGCTGACTGCCAACTCGTACAGTTATTTTGTATAAAAAGATCATTTCTGGCCTTGACAATATTGCTGAGAGCTTCCACCACTGGCCCAGAAAATCCTGAGCGGTCCATGACCACTCGGGAGGGCGATGGCAGAACCCCTCTCACTTTCCTGGCTGATCCCCCTCTTATCCTGTGCTGTCCCCCGCACCCTCGCAGAGGTGTCTCCCTGTGGAAGGGACCCGCAGTGGTACCCACAGGCACGGATGCTCCTGCAGCTTTGCCCAGGGAGGATGCTCAGCCCACGCATGGCCAGAGCGGGTGATGCCGACCGGGCACCTGGGGCTTCGTCAGGGTTTGCTCATCTTGCTGTCCCGGTGCAGCCGTCCTCGGGGGCTCCTGTGGGCTGCCGCCAGCGCAGCGCTGGGGACTGAGCTGCTTAATTGTCTCAGACCTGGGAGTTAGCGCAACGGAAGCACAAAGGGCTTTTTACTGTCTGGTTACTTAGAAACCGACCATTGAATTTACGTGGCAATTTTGCAGTTTCCAGGCATGTGTGTCTGTGTATATATGTGTATGTGTAATATCTCTGCACATATACATACACCCAGAAGCTGCAAAATAGTTGTAAATGTATACATATACATTTTTTTGCTTAGTGGGGGTTTTTTTCCAGGGGGCTGGAGGAGAACCAGGTCTCAAGAGCTGTTGCTATTTCAGACAAATTACTGCTCTGCCCCAGGACCAGGAATCAAATCGGTGGCTGCGTGCTTCTAAGCCGCATGAGGTCCATGCTGGGAGGCGAGCCATGCCGAGCGGGCCGGGTTTTTAGCTGTTTCGTGGCTCCGTGTGGTGGTGTGGCCGCTTGGCTTCCACGCTGCCTGCCCACTAATCAGAGCGTGCAGTTGGGTGAAGCGCTCGCAGGCGAAGGAGGGCTGGAAACGATGGGAATAGCTGGGGCTGCGATGCTCTCCGTCCAGGCTGGACCGTGGGCTCAGGGAACCTCCTCCCGAGCAGCTTCTGAGCTCATTTTGCAAGAGGGACTTGCCCTGCAAAGACTTGGCATTTTCAGTGTTGGCTCTATACTATAGACATAAAATTTTCCAAGTACTCAGGTCACATGTGCTAAGCAAATGGCAAAGACAGCTTTGGAAATTCAAACACAATATTTCAGCTCGGATTTGTTAGCGGACCAGACGCTGCAAAGAGCTGGTTATCGCTCTCCGGAGCAAAGCCTGGTTCCCATGCGTGTGTGCTTTACCCCCCAAATCCCCGGTGTGCAGAGGGACGAGCCCTGAGGTGGCTTTGTGACACAGGGGGACGGGGGCCCTGCGGGGAAGGAGGATGGGGACAGCCGGCTGGTGCCTGGGCTGAGACCCTGAGACAGACCCCACTGCTGGGGAGAGTGGTGTGCCCTACGAATGCATGCGGGCACCAGAGGGTTTCACTCATACCGTGTGTGTATATATATGCATTTATATATGTGTATATATAAAGGGGTATATATAAAGGGTATGTATATGCCTATACATATGAAAAGAGTATATGTTTGTGTATATATATGTGTGTATATATATATATTTGCATCTATGTAGAGAGAGGGGTACAGCTCCGTGGCCAAGCTGTGCCCTTGCAGCCGTGTGCCGGCACAGAGGCAGAGCCAGGCTTTGAGAGGCAAAGACTAGCTTGGTGAGAAATAGGACTCCTACAAAATAAGCATAAAGTGTTTGGAAATCATAGAATGGTTTGGGTTGGAAGGGACCTTAAAGACCATCCAGTCCCACCCCCCTGCCATGGGCAGGGACACCTCCCACCAGACCAGGTTGCTCCAAGCCCCGTCCAACCTGGCCTTGAACACCTCCAGGCATGGGGCAGCCACAGCTTCCCTGGGCAACCTGGGCCAGAGTCTCACCGCCCTCACAGGCAACAATTTCTGCCTGAGATCTCATCTAAATCTGCCCTCTTTCAGTTTGAAGCCATTACCCCTTGTCCTATCATTACATGTCCTTGTAAAAAGTCCCTCCCCAGCTTTCCTGGAGCCCCTTTAGGGACTGGAAGGGGCTCTAAGTTCTCCCTGGAGCCTTCTCTTCTCCAGGCTGAACACCCCCAGCTCTCCCAGCCTGTCCTCCCAGCCAGAGGGGCTCCAGCCCTCGGATCATCTCCGTGGCCTCCTCTGGCCCCGCTCCAGCAGGTCTGTGTCCTTGTGCTGAGGACTCCAAAGCCAGGAACAGTTGACTTCTCCAAAGAGCATTAAGCTCTTTGGTGGGCTGTCTCCAGAAGTAAGGTGGAAATCCCAATCCCGGGAGCCCGGGCTCCCCTTTCCTGCCAGAAGGGCTGCAGCTCTGTCTGGAGCACGCAGGCAGCTGCCCCGTATTTGCCTTTTAACTTTCTGAGGGCGATGCTTTGTGCTGGTGAGCAGGGGACCATTGGCATCGTTTGCGCTACGCTGTGCATGGATGGGTTTTGTTATGCAGGGGTCCAGCTGTGCTTTCACTCCAAAAAATAATAAAAAAGGGAAAAAAAGAATAGAAATGAAGAAAAATCAGGTCAGTGCCTGCCCAGCCTGTGCTGTGGCCCCGGGGGCGCGTGGTGCTGGAGATGCAGCTGCGGCATTTCAAATAGCTACTCGAATACAAATTCCTGTCGCTCCCAAAATTTTAAATTCTTGTCAGCACTGCTAAATTTTGGGTACAGCAGTGGTGTTCGGGGGCCCCGGGGAGGGAGCGAGGATGTGGGAGGGTGGGCATCCCTGCCCCGCAGGCTGGCTCCCCTGGCTTCCCCGGGGATGCCTGTGGCTGCTCGTCCGTGTGGGACATTGTGCCGTGTGAGCAAATACCTGAAATGGCCACAAAATCAGGTGTGTAAACAGAAACAAAGACCTCAAAGAGCAGGGCAGGACCTGTGCTAATGTCGGGGTGTTTTGTCCGACCCCTCTCACTGTGGCTGAGCAGGACTTTTTTTATTTTTTTAATTATTTGGCTTTAAATAATTCATTAGGAATAGCAAAAAGTGTGGTGATTGTTCCCGGTGCTCTGCAGTGGAAGGTAGATAGATGGTCCTGAAATTATACCTTCATCTGGCAAAAAAATTGCACAGATCCAGCTGTAACGTAAAGGTTAAAGCAGGAGGGTATAATTAAAAGCTTATTTTGTGCTGCAGCACTAGGTTTGAGTTAGGGCAGGGGTTTAACGTATGGCACATTTCATGGCCTCGGGGCTAATTATCTTGTCTCCAGCCTGGCTCTGGGAGGTGGGGAGCGGGGGGATAACTTTATCTCGTCGATGTGGAAAAGCAGCCGGTGTTAGGGATCGAGCCGCTGCCTCCCCTCGGGCTGGGAAATCGCAGGGTGTTTTGTTCGGGGGGAATCCATGAGCTTTGGGAGCCCCGCGGTAACCGGAGCAGGGGTCTGCTGTGATGGATGGGAATGCTTTGACAAGTGTGAGGGTGAATTAAAAAAAAGTGAAGCTGAATAAGACCGATACCTTAATCGGTGCTGCTAGAATGAGTACTGAATGATGATGAAAGTGAAGAGAATACGTATGCCTCATTCATGGCACCCCAAACGACATCAGATGTGAGATACATCTGAACGCATTAGGGGTTATTCCCAGCCCCACAAGTGCTCAGAGCTTCTCCCGCAGCCTAGCGAGGCACAGGATGATGGCAGTGCATCCACCCTTCTCCGAGCCGGGCAGCCGGCATCCCCGCTGAGGGAGAATATGCTGTTTTTGGAGGAGAATGGACGATTCGCACAAAAGCAGAGGCTCATCTTCTCTGGCTGTGGCTTTCCCAAGAGCTTATTGAAGTTGTGTGTCCCTTCAGGGCTTAACAATATTTTCTAACTATTCTCTTTTCCTTCTAGAAACCTGGGAAAATCCGGACTGAGAGTCTCGTGCCTGGGCCTGGGTGAGTAACCCCTGCGGCCACCGCACTCGCCGCAGCCACAGGCTGCCCCGGGGTGGTGGTGGCGGCTGCTCGTGTATTTCAGTATAAACCCCCCCGTGTCCCCTCGGAGCCCCAGCCCGCGCTCAGTCTCGCAGATGGCTCCCGGCAGAGGCCCTGACGTGTGTTAATAACCGCTCCGTGCCTCCGCCGAGGCGCTCGCCCGCAGGGTGAGGTGATGCTTCCCACCCATAGCGCCCGGCTGGAACTCTACGAGGGTTTGTGGCGTAAAATCCTACTAATACAGCCTGATCCCCGCGAGGGACAGCCCGCAGAGACCACGTCTGAGATGTCTGCAAATGCCCCCAAGAGCTTTCAGTGTCAGAGCTCCGGTCCCGGGGGATGGCGACCTGCCTGGGCTGTGGGCAGGTTTTTATTTTATTTTATCCCGTGGGTATACCTCGTTATTTCTGTTCCATGCTGATTTGAAGGCTAAAGGATATCTTATCGATATTATTTTATCTTATCGATATTATTTTATCTTATCGATATTATTTTATCTTATCGATATTATTTTATCTTATCGATATTTTATCACAAAGGGCATCTATAAGCCCTGTGGCACATATGTGCTGGTCCTGTAGGGATGCCGCGGTTCCTACCGGCTTCGGCACGGTGCGGCTGACCTTCGGCTGCCGGCGAGGAGCGCGTGCCATGGACCGGGCAGCTCCTGACGGCTTTACTCATGCGAGTAACTTCTTTGATGGCAGTCAAACCGCTCACATGAAGAATGCTTAAAAGTACATATATATACAAAAAACCCCAAACCCTGTAGAAGGAGGAGGCTGGTTTTCTTGCTGCGCGCCCCTTCTGTGGTGCAAGGCTGGGCCATCAGGAGGGCGAAGGCCCCGGGGGTGTGCAGAGACACCCCCCCCCCGGGATGGACGCTCTGCTCTGCTGGGGTCCCTCCAGCCCCCCATTAAAGAGGGGTCCGTGTTGCCCTGGGGTCGGAGGTGCCGGCGGTTGGGTGTGCTGGGCTCCCTCGGGTGCCGCTGCCGCGGGGGCGGGTGGGTGCCGGCAGGGGTGGGCGAGGACCGGGGCTCTGCCCGCGTTCGGTGCCTGCTGTGGCGATGGGCATCCCCTTCCAGCTCCCCGCTCCGTCCCCAGCTGGTGCCGGCTGTGCTCACGGGGCAGGTGCCCGAGGGGTTAGCTCGTTTTTTTTGGTTTTTTTTTTCCAACACGCTTTGAGAAATGATTTTAAAATAGAGTGAAATGTGAAAGTCACCCTGTATCACAAGTCATATAAATAAGGCCTATTCCGCCAAGAAGAGCTCTTCTGGTTAAAATAGATCCAGGCGTTGAAAGGAGCTGTGCTCTTATCTGCTTCAGAGATTTTATTTATCATCCTTAGAGTTCACCAAGAGCTAATGTTGTGGTGCTGGAGAAAAGCTATGGGAAGGAAGTAGCAGCAGGAAAGAAGGTTTTGCAGAGCTTTTCTTTAATTTCAAGCATGTGGAACTGCAGCAACATCTAAATATATTGAGCCTTTGTGAGTGCAGCTGTGCGGGATGAGCGGGGGCTGAGGGGGGAGCGAGCGGCTGCTCCGGGCAAGGGAGAGCTGCCGGGCATCGGTTCGGAGCTGGGCATCCCAGCCTGTTCCAGAAGCAATCAGCCCTACAGCCCTTGGGCTGCCTGCGGGAACTGGGGAGAGGAGAACCGGAAAGCCTGAAATTCAGGTGCCACCGTCTCTTGAATGTACAGGTATTTCTTCTGCGGCGCAGCTCGTCCTCCCCTCCCACCGCGGATCCGTCAGGGGTCTGCTTCGAGCGCCGGCTTGTATGACTTTTCCAAATAGCTTCTCTTTCGCAGTTCCCTAAAGGATAAATGTGTTTCCCTAAGCTCTCCGCAGCATGAAAATCTAATTTAAGGTTTACTAAAGTTTCTGAAGACTCAGCGATCTTCCTTAAAAGCCTTCCAAAATCTCAGCAAGGTGGGAGCATGCTTCATCCTGTAGTAAGAAAAAAGGGAGAGAAACGTGAAGCGGGACAGAAATCAAAGGCAGGCAGTACACTGTGTGTACCCTTTAATTATGCCCTGCTTCTCCCAGCTCGCACTCTAATTAATTAATTTGCTGGGCGCTGCTCGCAGTGTGAGAAGGGTTGGGTGAGCGCACGAGGTCGGGTGCGTTAGCCGCGTGTTTCACAAGCACGGAGATTTGGGCAGGGGGGCTGCCGCGGGGGCTGAGCATCACTCCTGGGTTGCCGGACCTCCCTCCTCTCCCTCCGGAGCTGGGACGGCTCCACCGGGCTGAGCTGCCCCGGACCCGACTCCTGCAGCATCCCGGTGCCGAGCCCGGCTCCGGGATGGGCTTTCACCTCCGCCTCTGGATGAGCTAATGCCGGGGGGGGCTTTGAATGAGGAACCTTTACAGCCTAAGCCTGGGCTGGCGCGAGGCCCCTTCTGTGATGCTGGCCCCAAAATGAGATTGTGATGCAGGGGAAAAATAAGGTCGCATTTCTCTTGTAGTTAATTCAGAGCAAATTCTGCCTGTAGAGGCTGCCTGTTGATATATTTTTATTTTTTTTTTTTAAGGAAATGTTGGGACAGCCTCCAACAAGATCATTAGCCCTGACTCCCAGGAAACAAGCAGCAGGGTGACACCAGCCATCCCAAACCCCCAAATCCAATTCAATGTACAAAAGCACAGAAAAGACTTTTCCAAACTGAGCGGTTCCTTCAGCCACCGGTGGGATACCCCCGCGCACGCAACCGGGTACAAAACCAGACGTTTTGTGAGCAGAAAGGGCTCGGCTTCTGCCATTGCCCCCCGGCGTTTTGCCCTGGGAAAAGCTTTGGCAAACCCGGGGCGTAAGATTAACCCAACCCGGAGGGTCGGCTGGCCCGGGATGGCAGCGAAGGGGTCCGATTTGCACCCAGGGACTTGCAGCATGCAGGGATGAGCGCTTGCTGGTGGCTCGGGCGCCAGACCAGACCCACGTGCCGGATCTCCATGTGGCATCGTCCTCGCCAGCAGCAAGCCAGGGATAAAATTGTACTGGGAGGAGGCGAAGCTTTGGCTTTTGTCCAGGAACCCATTTTTTGTTGGTGTGGGAATTTTTTTATTTTTTTTATTTTTTTTTTCCCCTGCAGAGGTGACACATCTGCTGGCAATGACATTATCGAGTGGTGAATTTTGCATCAGCAAATAAGCCAGCAGTAATCACACCTTGCTAGGCTCTGGGTTGTGATGGCAGTGG
>VFFE01007869.1:4637780-4687770 GCA_008921705.1 Burhinus oedicnemus | reverse complement strand
CATCGTCCTCGCCAGCAGCAAGCCAGGGATAAAATTGTACTGGGAGGAGGCGAAGCTTTGGCTTTTGTCCAGGAACCCATTTTTTGTTGGTGTGGGAATTTTTTTATTTTTTTTATTTTTTTTTTCCCCTGCAGAGGTGACACATCTGCTGGCAATGACATTATCGAGTGGTGAATTTTGCATCAGCAAATAAGCCAGCAGTAATCACACCTTGCTAGGCTCTGGGTTGTGATGGCAGTGGAGCCACAACTAGTTTTAGTGCAGAAATTCCTCTGTTGAAGGTGAGGATATCCAGCTGGGAAATCGCTTTCCAGTGCGAGGGAACAACATGACGGGCGAGGGGCAGGAGTGGGAGGTCTACCTGCCACTGCCAGGCTGGGTCGGGGGGGGACGCGTTTATAAACGGCAAATTGGGGTAGACAAGAGAAAGACGATGCCTTGGTAGGGGGAGAAGTAATGATTAAAAAAAAAAAATCTTTCTCTAGTTTTTTTTTTTTTTTTCCAAAATACTCTCCTTGGCTGAGGTTGTGAATCATCCTCGTGGTTGTTTGAAATACCAAGTGCACCTTGCGCTTTCTGGAGGGGGTTTTTGTGGTTTTTTTTGTTTTGGTTTGGGGTTTTTTGGTTGGTTGTTTTTTTTTTTTTTTAAATTTTTTTAATCGGAGCTGAGCAGCGGGCACCGTGCTGTGCTTCAGCCCCAGCTGCTTTGGGTGCGGGTGCCCCCCACCACCCACACCGACTGCCCACCGTGCTGCCTTCCCTGTGCCCGGCTCCGGCCGGGACCCTGACACCGCATCTCGCTTTCCTGACCGCAGCTGAGGCTTTAGAGATCACCTTGCCGAACAAAAACTCGCCTCCCTGGCTGGTTTTTGCTATTATCAAGGAAAAAAAAATACACAAAGGATTTTCCCCACCATGCGGTCCCAGTGACGCTTGCTGTCCAGGGGTCCCAGTCCTCTTGGGTCTCCCCCCACCGGGGGGGGTAGGCAGGTGTACCCAGTATTGCATAGATTTACTACTTATATTTAAAGAGGTAAAGTGCTCGTTGTTCTCACGTGAGCCGTTGCCAGCTCTCGGGCTGCTCCCCATCTGCCCAAACTCTGGTGCGTTTTGCCTCTCCGCCAGGCGCCGCTGCTCCTTGGTGGGGCACAGCTGGTGCGCAGGGTCGGAGTCACCCAGATTCGAGAGGGGATGTGCGGAAATAATTCCTTTTCTTCTCACCTGCACTGGGCACTTGTATGCCTACTCAAGCCAAAAAATCACAGTCTCAACACGTTTTTCAGTGGAAACGCTTTTTAATGTATTCCTATAAAAATAACGC
Source organism: Burhinus oedicnemus (assembly GCA_008921705.1). Lineage (NCBI taxonomy): Eukaryota > Metazoa > Chordata > Aves > Charadriiformes > Burhinidae > Burhinus > Burhinus oedicnemus. The sequence goes on along the minus strand of VFFE01007869.1, from coordinate 4,686,449 downwards.
TTCTGAAGCTTTAGCATGGAAATTGGGCTTCATTTGGATTTTTTTTTCCATCTGCATCAAGAAGCTTAATGATAAACTGAAACCTATTTTAATTTTTATGCTTATAGTGCAGGACCAGAGCATTTTACCGATAGGAGAAAGTCCCTTTCCCGGGGTCTCTCAGCAGCGAGGTGTAGCCGGGGTGGATTTGGCCTCGGTGGGTGCAGCGGTCGCCTGGTTTTTGCCCTTGTAGACGGCAGAAGTAAATGCAAAATTAGTGAGAAATATGTGTGCTCTTTGCTCGCTTTTATTTCAGTAGCATTACCTGTGTTACGCGTTTCTGATCTGTGAGAACTTGGCTTTTGCGGAGCTCGGGCTATTCTGCGGGAAATCAAGAGTTTTGGTTTAAGTGCGCCGCAAACACACATCTTTAAAAATAATTTTATTTGTACTCAAAGGAACCTGATGTATAAAAAAACACACCTCAGACTGACCTTTTTTGGGGGAAAGAGGGCAAGATTCTCCTAACGGAGCCGACTCTTCTTGCTTTGTTTTTAGGCCGGGACTGATCAAAGCGGCTGGAGCGCTAGCGGCAGGCACGCGCCTCGCGTTCCGACTCCCGCGCAAGGTTCACCCGCCACGCTCGCTCTGAGCGATGAGCTAATCCATACATTCTTAATGAGGATGTGGGAGTGTTTGCGTATCTATCGCACCAGCCCCTTCCCAAGGGCCGGCAGGGAGGGAGGGAGGAAGGGAGCGCTTAAGTCTTTCCTCCTTAGCGGCGTCAGAGCCCGACCCCTTGCTGGCACTGTGATCTCTCCTCCGTCTTGCCCAAATCGCACTCAATTTTCCAGCTCAGGGCCTGAACCCCTCCACCCTCCTGAAGGAGGGATGATATAAAGCAGAATTTTAAATTCTGGAGGATTTTCCGTGAGCTTTGACCCATCTATTAAGTGAGTAACGTGGAATTTTATACGTAGCTGGCGTGTAGGTCTTGGAAAAGCACGGGGGGAAGGTGTGCTGTAAACCAAAGTGCCGTCGCGACAAGCTGGCAAAAGGCACGGGTAATGTCACAGCCTCCTCTTCTGTGTCTCGGCATCGCTTTCCATGGGGTGCTTTGTAAGGTCGGATAAGTAGGGCAGGAGTGATGTCTGATCGGTGTCCCGTGTGTGACCTGGCGCTTCCCCAGCTCACTGCCACCTCTTTCTTCCAGTTCCTTAGGAAATATATATATATATATATAATTTTTTATATATATATAAAAATTGTATATAGGAAATAATACTCTCATATATTAGGAATATCCAGTTAAATCTACACACAGTTTCCACCACAAGATTGTTTTTTTATTTTCTGGAAGCTCTGATCATAAAGAAATAACGTCCCAAGCTTTTCCTAATAACAGCCCGGAGTCTGCTCCTGAGTCTAAACCCAGCTGCTCTTTAACCAGCCGACGGGTGCTGCTCATCGGCTGCGCTGGTGTCGGACATGGGCTTGATGGAAAAGTTCCTGGGGAAAAGGCACTTTGGGGGTGGGTCTTAAATGCTTCATGTCAATAGAAATACCTCTAATTTCCCCGCGCCCCCCCCCCAATCTTGACTTGTATGATGCTAAATGCTGAAGCACAAACTTAGGAAGAGTTTCACCCCCCAAATGACATGTTTCAGCAGCATCATGAATTTTTTCCGATTTGTCAAATCGAAGCTTTAGAAACAAACTGAGTTTTGCCAAGAGCTTCAGATTTCAATAGAACTGTGTATTTTGGCAGCAGGGGATCTTACTGGCGCTTCCCTGAGCGGGTTCCTGTGCCAGTCTGGGCTCCGCACGCCCGCCCCGGCCCCACTGTGTCCCCGAGGAGAGGGGGTTCCAGCGCCTGCCCTGGTCCTGATCCTGGTCCTGCTCATTCCTGGGGACGCAGCAGCCTCTGAGCCAGTTAACCCCATTTTAAATCCGGAGCCTGAACTTTGGTAGAGTGAATTTTTGTCGGCAAAAACCTCTCATAGTAACAGATTATTTTGTTCTTTCTAGGGACATGGGTCACTTTTGGAGGTCAAATCTCAGACGAGGTAAGTGAGGCTTGGTGTAAGTATAATGCGTGAAGTAAAAACCAATATGAGATATTTTTAAATGAAACCATGGCTACCGAAATCAGAGGAGCCTGTTTCTGTACGAGGAAATGGCAGCGAGTTACTATGCAAAGCGATACAAAGCTTGCGCTTCTGCTACAAAAAACCTTAATGAATCTGACATTTCCAGAGATCAGCTTTAATAAAAACCCCATCTATCCCTTCAAGCAATCTTCTTTTCCAGGCTGTTTGGAGCAATATTTCCTCCTTACCGTTGGCAGTGGTACTGTTCCTGGAGCAGAAATCGGAAACTATTTTTGCATCGCGTATCTCATCAGCAACAGTCATAAATACAGGCAGGGGCTCGGCTTGCGAGGAGCTGCCGGGTGATTTATTTTTTACATAATAAGATGAAACAAATGAAAATGAGCTTGGGTTTCCTACGTTCTCTTGCCCGTACCAGATGGCTCTTAATCTCGGTTAATAATCCTCCGGAGTGCTGGGCAGCACGTGGGTTTCCCTCCGTCCCAGGTAGGCTGCGGATGCTAGCCGTCAAAAGGAGAGCGGCCGCCGGCAGCCCTCCCTCTAGTACATGGCAGAAACCCCAAAATAACTTTTGCGGAAGAAAAACGGCCCAGGAGTCTGAGCTCAAAGGTTTTTGGGTTTGTGGGTTTTTTTGTTTTTGTTTTTTTTTTTTTTTTTAATTCTCTTGATCTGTGGTGGTATTTCTTCTGCCAAAGGCGGATCACCGAGTTCATTCCTGCTTCTCGGCGCCGCAGGCTGAAGCGAGCCGACTCGTTTCGATTATAAATTCGCTCCCTGGCTCTTCTGCCCTCCTGGTTTATAATGAGTCAGTGCCAAGTGTTCCTGCACGGAAAGAGAGGATTGAAACGCAGCCCCATCCCTGGGAATGCCCATCCTAAGGATGGTGGCCAGACCCCTGCCCCCTCTGGGTGCAGAATCCCCTGCCGGGAGCACCGGGACCCACCGGGGCTCCGATGGGGATCACGTGAAATCACCTTCAGCTGTTTAAATACCCCATGAAGTCTGCTGGAGAGCTGCAGGACAACCTGTCGGGTAGCCAAAAAAATATTGAACTCTTTCCATGGAAATATCCTTTCTGTATTAAACTCCACAGATCTGCAGAGTATCTTCTGTAACGCTATTAAATTCTTGGCTGCTTTCCTATTAGAAAGCCTAGGACGTTCCTATGAGAAGAGATTAATTCCTCCCAGGAGGAGTCAAAGGGAAGTTGATGTAAATCAGCGTTTTGGTGCTGCTTGGGCCAGCACACGAGCCCCTGGGTGCCCTGCCGAAGGCTCTCTCCCCCCGGGCAGGGCATGCTGAGACCCCCCCAGCCCCGCTGAAGCCCCTTCAGGGGCTTTTCCCTGTGTGGGACAAGCTGCGGGCTGCTCGGGATGGGGTCTGCTACCCCTCACTTCTCCGTTTCTGCTTCCCCAAGGTGGCCGAGCAGCTGATGACCATCGCCTACGAGAGCGGCGTCAACCTGTTCGACACGGCCGAGGTGTACGCGGCCGGCAAGTGAGTGCCCAGCGTCCCGCTCCGCTTCCCCAGGGCCCCTCCGCCTGGCTCTGCTCCTCCCGGGGTCATGGTCCCTCGCGATGGATAGGGCTCTGCTGGTGCTAGGGAATCCCCCTTCTCCCTGAGGGGGCATAGAAAAAACCTTTATTTTTGAAGCGCTCTTTAAATAAATAAATAAATAATATATATATATTAAAAAAATTAAAAAATTACAATATCAAACCGAACCCCCCTCCCTGCACCCAGCTGAAGCCTGAAATGTGTCACCCGTGCCACTTGCCGTTGGCACAAGGAGGAAAATGTCCTGAATAAATGAAAAGTCAGTGCACATCTTAATGGTGACGAATGGCCTGTCCGGTGACAGCTCCCAAGTGCAGGTCCCGGTGCGGGAACCGCTCTGGCTGCAGCAGAGCTAATGCTCTTAGTGTCGCTGCGGGACTGGGGGAAAAAATATCTGTCCGTAATATATTTGACTTCGTATTTAGTGTAAAAGGTGGCCTGGGACACCATGTCCCCATGGCATGGGGACGAAGCGGCTCTGCTTTCCCAGAGCAGGTTCAAGCAGACGTAGGGCAGGGGGGTGCGGGTCCGTCCCCGTGGGAGGGGTGGACAAGGTGATGGAGGGGACCCGTCCCAGCAGATGCTGGGTCCCTGTCACCCGGGGAGGGGAAGGGAGAGCTGCCCAGCCGAGAGCAGCGCTGCAGGCTGGTGTCAGGGTGGTGTCGCCCAGGGGAGCCGGGGTAGGTGGCGGCCGGGACGGTGTCCCTGGCACCGAGCATCCTCCTGCCTCCCCTCATGCGGGGCTCGCTCTCTCTCTCGCAGGGCTGAGGTCATCCTGGGAAACATCCTGAAGAAGAAGGGCTGGAGGTACGGTACCACTCCCTGCCACCCCAACCGAGCGGGAGCCCTGGGCATACGAGAAACCTTCCGGTTTTTGAAAACGGTGCATGTTGGGTGATGCTGGCCTAGGAGCGGCAGCTTGCGGGTGCGAGGGCCGTGCACGGAGCAGCCAGCCAGGGCTCCTGCGGCAGCCAGACCTTTCAAGTACCAAATAAAAAAATGCTCTCCCGATTTTTGGGAGTGCACACCAGCTGCCATTATCAGCCTGCGGTGCTGCCCCGACCATTGCACAACACCGTTGTCTCTGCGCACAGCACAGTTAACGCAACTTCTGAGCACGTCCATCATCTTTTCCATGCACGGTGTATTAAGGCAGATGATTTCTGCGTCGGCATCCTTATCCGTGTACATAAGGCTGTGTATTAAGAATGCAAAGCTGTGATGGGCCTTCATCTTGGGTAGCCTGGTAGGAGATGATACCTAATTTAAATGATGCACATTAGCATATGTTGTGTAGTTTTAAGAGCATTTACATAATCTTTAAAGACCTCCTGTGTGTGTCATATCCAGCCTTCAAGTGAAGAGTGGGTCCTGGTGGTGCTCTCACCAAAATCAGTATCCCCTCTGTTGGGGGGGTGATAATTCAGTAAGAAATAGTCTGGGAACTGCGGAAGAAAAAAAAAAAAAATTGAGTCTAGCAAAAGCTGGAGAAATTGTGTGTTGTACGTGTACAGTTCTGCAGCAAGGTAGGTTGTGAATGATAAATCTTTAATATCACTTTGGAAGTATAGATTAATTCAGTGACTGTATCACTCCTGGGGTTTTAAAAACTCTGGGAATACTGCATGATAATGAGAAGCACTGGACTTGGATACCAGGAGGGAATAGCACTGGAGCCCTTGGTTAAGGGCCCTGGAGACGGCTTACTCCATAACGAAAACCATGTCTTTTTTTATTTGGTGACTTCACTTGAATTAGCTTGGGTTTCCGGCCACCAGCCTACGGTCACTCCCTGCCCGCAGCAGACCCGCGCGTGGGAGGAGAAGTGGCCTCCAGACCTGTTGTAAAGAGGATTATAGCGATGCGCGAATGCTTGCGGCGAAACCGGGCACGGCCGCTTGTCGACGGCCAGCATCCTGCTTGGTTACCTATATCATCAATTATTTTTAATGATAGCCATTTTTCTGTTCTGTTTGCAGGAGGTCCAGCCTGGTCATAACAACGAAACTGTACTGGGGCGGAAAGTAAGTCTCCCAGTGACTCCTCGCGGTGTTTGCTGCGGCGTGCTTTTCCCTTTTACAGCCCTACAACCGGGTGGTGATTAACGGCATCTTGGAGGGGGCGTTTCTTGCCGTCGTTTCCTTCCTCCTCGTTTTGCCAGGTCTTTTAAGGAGCCGGTGCCTGGCAGAGGCGGCAGCCCCCTCCGGGAGGTGTAACCAGCCCTGCTTTTCGCCCTCTGTGCCTTTCTTCGGCTCGTTTCCATCGCGGGTTGGTTTTTGGCCCCAGAATAAAATATCAATGCGGATTTTTCAAAACTGCTGGAATGTCTGAGGAGAAACCCAGCCAAACCACGAATGTGGCTGCAAACTCGCCTCTGGGAGACTTTCATCAGAGGTGTTGTGCAAACGATTATAATTATTTTTTTCCTCCTATTTCACTGAAGTTATTTAATGGCGTTTTGAAGCTGAGGTGCGGCACCGTCCTCTGCTTCTCTGGGAGAGCAGGGATATAACTAAGACCCTGCCATGAATTTTGGAACGGTGGGTCTATAGCGGCTCTCCCACCTCATTGTGCCCTTGCTCCGCAGCAGGCTCAGGATCTGCCTGGCGTGTCAGCCACACAGATAAAATTAAACAGTCGGAAAGAAAAATTATGAAGCCACGTGTTACCTCTGAACGTAGTTTGTACGTGAGCCACGGGCCACGGTTGTGTGGGTCTTGTTTCTTGTTGCCTTGCCTTGGCACGCTGAGCTGCCTGGAGGAGGTGCGGCCCCAGCAGACGGGGTGTTTAACGATTTTGGGGGTAACCTCGGCTGTAGCTTTGTGCCTGTGTTGGGAGGAGCGCTTTGTTAGCTGTGCTGTCTGCCAGCTTTGCGGTGGGGGGAGAGGTTGGACGCTGCCTTGCTCTGAAACGGCAGGCGATGCCAGTGGAGCCTCAGCGCTGCGCAGTCGGCCGGGACACGGCCCCATCCCCTCGCTGCCCGGCCCCGGCGGCCCCCGCTGCCCTGCCAGCATCCTTACCCCTCCGGCCCGTAGCTTTAGGGACAGGCAACATCCATAGCAAGGCTGTCACCACGCTGACGGCGGTATTACTCGTACTGTTGTCTTTGAGGCTGGGAACCCAGGAGAGCTGCAGGGTCTCCCTGTTGTATGAGCTATAACTTCATTTTTGGGATGTTTTAAACCAGAATACAAAATTAGCGCTCCCCAATCGTTAGCACCTCAGACCGCTAATACCTCTTTTTCCTTTGCAGAGCTGAAACGGAAAGAGGGCTTTCAAGAAAGCACATCATTGAAGGTACCTGTTGTGGGGTAGGGTGGTCTGGCCATGCCCAAAACGCACCGAAAGATTATTCTGACTTTTCTCAAAAAGCGTGAGCGAACACATTGCACACAGAAAGCCTTCTCTACACCTCTATGCAGCAATAACCTTTTGGGTTTTTTGCTATAATGAGCGTGTTGTCCTTGGCCGGCGGTGTGTGCGTCTCTCGCAGGTTTATGGCTTCCCCACAGCAGTCAGGGATTCCCACGCTGGGGTTTCCTCACCCACTGCCTCGGTTCCCAGGTTCCCAGCAGCTTTGCACCGTTGTCCTCAAGAACGGCCCCGATCCCAGCTGCCGTGGTGGGATCGGCTGCGGTCCCTGCAGCAGGAAGGTTTGGTTGGTCTCGAGCTGCTCCGCCTATACGTAGCAGGGATACGTATACACCCTCCGGCTCTTTCCCGGCGGCAGCGCATGGCGGGCAGCCGTGGCTGTGGCCACGCAGGCTCCCTGGCGGAGCAGGGAGGGATGAGGATGGTGGGGCATGATGTCAGCCATCAGAAATAGCCCCTGGAGGGGTGCCAGGTGGCAGCCACCGGCCGGCGGGGGCTGTGGTTTGCTCTCGCTGCTGCTTCTTCTCGGGGGCTCTGTTTTCATGGACGTGCCCTTGCCTAGCTCCTTGCATCCAGTCCCGCATCCCGCTGAGCGCACACCGTGTGCTACCTTACTCCTCCATCGGGATCTCTTCGCCCAGGTCTTTGTTGCATCTAATGCGTTCTCCTCGTCTTTCTCCCGCTTGCTTTGTTTGGTCTCTCGGATACATCACTGTTGGAGAGGGAGTGAGGGCACACATGTTTTTCTATACGGACAAGTGTGTTTCACCCAGTCCGGCTCTATCCAGAGGGCTGGTGGGTGTCAGGTCAGGCACCCAGGCGCAGCGACCATGGGTATAATTATGATTTGCACAGGATTTTACATACAGAACACGAATAGAGCGGCGCCCATAAAAAGACGCAATCCTGTCATATTAAGGATCAGCAGTGTCAGCCATGACCTTGTCCCAGCGAGAGGTCCCTGCCTGGGCTGGCTCCCCCAGCAGACCCCGAAACCCCCCAGGAGGACCCTGGGGCCAACAGCCTCCCCCGTGCAGCTCCCGAGCAGTTCCCAGACCCAGAAAATCATCCGGCAGCACGGGGGCCTGGGTGTGTCTTCTACAGAAATCCCAAGTGAAAATAGCATAGGTTTGGGGAAAAGCTGTGGAAAGCCGTGGAAGCGAGTTACTGGGGGTGTCCGGCTCCTCGGGGGGCAGAAGGGGAGCAGCAGGCTCGGTACCTGTGCTTCAGCTCCCTGCGGGGGGGTTCCACCGCCTGCCTCTTGCTTCTGGTTGACCCGCTTGTGTCTGCCGCCGCCGAGGGATGTGCTAAATGTCTGCTTTGGGTTCCTGGGAAACGCGACGCTCTGTGCCAAGGTCCCCGGGGGAGCCCAGGGCAGCGGGCTGGGCGATGCTGATGCCAGTCCGGGTGATCCGGGAGAGCGGCACCCTTCATAACCCAGCACACCGCAAGGGCTGCAGCCAGGAAAGGCGATTCCCTTTATTGCACTGTGTACACTGGGGTAATTAGCCTCCTCTTTGATTTATGAGATAAACCCTAATTGTTTACAGTGGCGGTTGGTTAAGCTAATGTTTGCTGCCAAGGCAAATTAGAAAAATTCAGGCTCATCTATATCACTGGTATGCCATGGTGCCGGTAGTTCGGTGGCGGCGGGGGGAAGACTATGGTTATATTCCCCACCCCTCGCCTGGGATGTCACGGCCACCCGCACCGCACCCTGGCTAGTACCGTCCCAAGTGGGTGAGGTGGGATGAACTGGGTGAGCAGGGCAGCCTCCTCCCTGGGCTGCAGGCTCGGTCGTCTTCCATCTCCAAGGACCTATTTTGCAGGGATGAGGAGCATCCCTGGAGCGAGGTCGGTTTTGCCTGATAGTAACCAGCTTGTACATTCTGGAAAGTTTTCATTATTTAGTATTTGTGGAATTCAGCTACGTTACCTGAACATGAAAGTCATACCCTAACGCTGGACAAAGCTTTTTAGCTACATTTTTGAACTTTCATTCATTGAACCCATCAGGTGGTGTCCCGGCTGCCGGCGGCACTAGACCCAGAGATGCTTGGGGAAGTTGCAGCCATGTCACAGGCGGTCCAAACTCATCCATTTTCCATTGCTTGTGGAGCTACTTCGCAAAATGATAGAAAAATACTGGCAGCAGTTGAAATAACTTCACAGAAAGCATAGCAAATAACGTTAAGGTCAATGTTAGCTATTTTCTATAAACACATTTGGTAAAAATGGCCATTTTTTTCATCCCAAAATCCAGCGAACATTTTCAGACTGCTCTATTTTGGCTCATTCTTCATGAACATTCACAAAAACATTTTGTTCCTGGGAAGATTCATAGAAAACAAGTGTTAGAAACCCTCTTCTGTCTCTCTCATGCACATACATATATATATATATATGTACGTACGTAGGCTTTTGATGCCATTTCCCGTCAGATCCTGGTGGCGAAGCTGTTGAAGCCCGGGCAGTCCTGGACTGTAGCCGCGACACGGTGCCGTGTCTTGCTCCTCAGAGCTCTTTCTGCCCCGTGGACGCGCTGGCGGGCAGAGCTTGCTTCCCCCGCCGAGAGCGTACAGCCCTCCCTGCTGCTCTCTCTGCTCACCGTAACCTGTCCCGCCCGGTGCCACCGTCCATCCCCTCTGGACTGGCGATTCTGGAAGGTGCCCCCTGGGGCAGGGCTTCGTTAGGTGGGACAGGAGCGCTGGGTTTTGCACAGAGAGGCTCTGCCATCTGACTTTGATTAAATTCACTCCGAACGGCAGTGGAGCGCTGAAGCCGGTCCCTGGCAGCTGACGGGCTGGCCACGGACACGCTTGGTAACCGGTGTCTGTTCCAATCCAAATCTCAGCCTAATTAAAAAAACCCAACAAATTATTGTGGAAGGGCTGGGGGGGGTGGGAACTCTGCGTGCGGCCAAACTGGTGTTTTTTTAATGTGGCTGCGTAGATGTGGGACAACGTTATGCAGTCTCCTTCTCATACGCTGTACGGCTGTGTGTATATACGGCAGATACGTATATAAACATAACGAGCTTTATTTTTCCCAATGCGGTTCGTACCTGCCGGCTGCGTGCCGCCGCGCTCCTGCCTTGCTCTGACCGTGCAGGTTCTTTCTCTGCTTTGCCGTTCCCAGGGCTAAAGGCTTCTCTCCAGAGGCTGCAGCTGGAGTACGTGGATGTCGTCTTCGCCAACCGGCCAGACAATAACACCCCCATGGAAGGTTAGTGGAAGCTTGAAATAAAGGGTTTAACGTGACTGATCCCGGCTTACAGGCTTAGACCGATGGTGGTAGGAAATGAAAAACAATTTTTTCCTAAATATTCAGGTGGGGCAGCCTAAATATGAAATACCTGCTCTGTGTTATCCTGGAGCCCTACATGGTTACACTTCAGTGAAATGAGTTCGTATCTCTTGAAAGGAAATTGAAGTTTCCTCTATGTCCCAGTGGTGGCTTTAACATTGTTTGTTTCTTTATTTCCTTTTCCCCGGTTCCTTCAGATAAAGTGAGTTTGCGTTTGCATTTCAGGCAGGTCTCTGTGTCAAATGAAGCCTGTACACCCCTACCCCCGGAGCCGCCAGCTCTAGAGAGGGGAGCGTGCTGGCGCTGCCGTCCCCATCCTCATCCTCATCCCCGTCCCCTGGGCTGCCCGGATAGCGCAGGCTTCTCCCGGTGCCAAAACCAGGGGTGCGACCCAGCGCGTGGGCAGAAACAAGAAACAATTGGCCAGCTTTAGGGTTCGCTGCCCCGAGCTGCACAAGCCACGTCTCCGGTGGGCTCGGCCGAGGAGCCGGGCGAGGACGTGGTCCCCGGGGCACAGTGGGTCCCCCCGGGCACGGAGAGCAGCCGTGCTCTGCCCAGGGCTGGCCCAGCCTCGGCACCGCAGCCGAGCCCCTCGCTCCTGGGCGGACGCAGTCCTTGGAGCACGCAGCCAGGGGGGGACGAATGAAGGAAATCGGAAGATCTGTGACTGTCTGTGCGCTTTAATCATGTTTCGCTGCTGATAACTATATATTAATGTTTGGTACATGGCTGTATAGCCCCAGGAACCTTCATCAATACGTTTTGGGGTCAGTGCCCTATTTGATGGGCACCGGTTCCCGGTTCCTTCTCTTTTCCCACCAGAGTTAACATAACCAATTCACACTGTGGCAGAAGATTAACTTCACAGCTAAACAAAAAATAGCAAGCAGAAAGACTTGCAGGCTGCAGAAGCTGTCATGGATGGGTACACGTAAATCAAACCAACCCGGAGCTTGACAGGTCCCTCCGAAGCTCCTGCCTTGCCTTTCAGCGGGCATGACACCTATTTTCTTAACGAGCGCGGGGCTGAGCGACCCCGCACGAACTGTGGGTGGGCAGTGGTGCCGCTGCCCCGGCCGACCAGTGCCAGCAGCTGTGGGTTCGGGGAACTGGTCCTGGGATGTTAGGACCAGTGCAGATCCTGTAGTAGCTGATGAGGTCAAGGAACACGACGTGTTGTGTCTCGGAGGGAGAAATGACCTCTCTGCTCAGTCAGTCGTCATCTAACGAGGCAGCGAGGAGTATGTTTCCCGTGCCCGCGCCGCACAGCTGATCTCGGGCGTTTGAGGCTTTTAAGACGCTAGAGATAGCGCTAGCAGCGCTGGAGCTTGGCGATAAGGTATAAACCGTGGTGCTTGGTGAGATTTTGAGCAGGGTGAAAAAAGGGACATTTTTATTATGAATGGTGTGGTGTTGATTCCTTCTATGTACTTCATGCTTTTTTTTATGGTTCACCTACTAAGCCACTTCTATCCCAGAGCATCTGCTGAACCATCTGTCGGTTCTGCACTATCTGGCATGCTCAGCAAGTGCTGAGCTACCTCCACAAGACATACAATCCCTGCTCCATCTCCTTACGTGCCTGTGCTGTTCCCGCGAGCAAATAGCTGCTCCCTAACTTCACGCAGGCGGTACCTTGCCCGTGTCGTGGTTGCAGGGGACTCGGGCGGATGGAAGGAGATGCAGCCAGAAGTGCGGCTGGAAAGTCGCGAGGTGCTTTTGGGAAGGGCAGGAATGTCACGAGCTGCTCCGCAGTTGTTGTCACGGCACGGCAGTGACCTTGGAAGGACACAGCTTTCATCCCGATGGGAGAGATTTGTAGGTAACCTTAAACGTTCCCTGCTTGCGCCACTCATGTCAACACGAGGGTGGCATTAGAGTGGTGAGACACTGGCCCAGGTTGCCCAGAGAGGTGGGACATGCCCCATCCCTGGGAACATTCCAGGCCAGGTTGGACGGGGCTCTGAGCAACCTGGTCCAGTTGAAGATGTCCCTGCCCATGGCAGGGGGTTGGACCAGATGGCCTTTAAAGGTCCCTTCAACCCAAACCGTTCTGTGGTTCTATGTAAGGGACCCTGCGCGAGCAAAGTAGCGTGGTTGCGTGCTGTAAGGTACAACCAGATAAATCAAAGGATAAACTTCAAATGTTCGTGGTGGTGTTGTTGCTTGCCCCATGCAGGCCGGTGAGGTTTCTCGCTGTCACTCAGGGTCCTCAGTCCGCTGCGTGTCTGTGGGCATCGGCGGGTGACGGGGGGATCAGCCATTCAGAAATGCTCACCTGGCCCACCCCGGCTGGAGCAGAATCGTGTCCCACTCCCCCAGGCTGGTCACAGCCCAGCTCAGGCGGCCTTCGGAGATGTGGGTAGAGGAGATCTAATAGGAGATGATGAGCATTTAATACAGATTTCTTTACTGTAGGTGACTCTGGTCCCCAAAGCGGCAGGCAAAGCTTGCTCAATCTGAAAATCAGAAATGTATTTACCTTTCTTGAAAGTCTCAGAGCAAATTAAAACAGGTTTTCATTGTAAAAGCAATGCAGTATCAGGTTCAAGAAAAGTCTGAAGATGAATACCCAGCAGAAGGGGCTTTGCACAAGCCTGCAGTCGGGTCTGGCAGGTCCCTGGCCAGGACAGCCGTGTCCTTCCTCGCCTCTGACCCCGTCTCGGCTCTGCCGGGACAGGCAGGACAAGGGGCCATCCTCGCTGGGGTCACCCATCCTCGCTGGGGTCACCCATCCGTGGGGCGATCCTGCGCCCTGTGCCCGGGCAGCTCTGCCATTGCGCACCCCTTCCCCAGCCGGGGACACTGGGAGACGTGTGATGGGAAGGATCTGTGTTTCTCTCCCGAATTTCTGCGAGTTTTGCGCCTCATTAGTCAGGCTGGAGATCTGATTCCCCAACTGTGCTAGCAGATGCTTTTTTTCATCCCGAGCAGCTTTTCCAGCAGATGAGCCGGCTGCAGGGAAGGAGGGTCCCTGGGGGTCCCCTGGTGAGACCCCCCCTGTTGTCACTGTGCCGGGGGACCGGGCACCCGCTGCTCAGCCAGCCCCGATCCGCAACCCTGGCAAGCAGGGAGGGAAGGTGGCATGGTTCCTATCAGGGAACTTTAAGCTACTTCAAAATTATTATTATTATTATTATTATTATGCTGCTGGAGGCTGTTTTCTGCGTTCCGAAACATTCATTTATATTTAAAAAAAAAATATCTCCTTCTTAAGTGATGCCATTTGTGCCACCCAGCTGGCAGACCGAGTGGTCCAGGCAGGCGCTCTTCACAAACCATCCCATCACCATACCCACGGGAGCAGGCTCGGGTAAACAAGAAGAGATAAATATATATATTTTTTTTTTTTTCTGAGTTGACTTCAGTTTTTCTTGAAAGGAGTAGAGGTGGGAGAAATGAAAACAACCACGGACCGAAATGTGTAAGAGGCGTCTGATGCAATGCTTATCAAAATTCCTAAATGGTAGTGCAGCAAAAATAGAAAACTAGACCCAGCGAGAAGGCGGCGCTGCCGAGGAGAGAGGGAGGGAGGCAGGGATTGCCGTACAGCTGCCCGTCGCACACAGCATGCCCGCGGGGAGCAGGGTGGCTGCATTTTGCTGGACTAGTACGTGCCCAAGAATGAAATGCTTAGAAATAGAGAAGAGTATGGCTTGGGCCAAAATGAAGAAGAAAAAAAAAAAACAAACCCAAACCAACTCTACTCTTCACCAAGGGGGGAAAAACTCCTCAAGCCAACGTTTCCCTGGAGAGGAAATCTCCCTTTTCGGTGGGAAGGTAGGAGCCCAGCGCAAGCAGCACGGTGTCCCTTGTACAGCCCTCCGAGGTCACAAGCGGAGACTTCATCATCGTTAGCTGCTCGTCACTGCCTGCAGAAGAAATCTCACAATAACTCAAGACTGGCAGCGTAATCTCCCCTCTGCCAAGCTCCTTTTTTTTTTTTTTTTTCCTTTTTTCCTCCCCATAAATAGGACGAGAATCCTTATGATATAAAAGGCGCTGGATCTTGAGACAGCGATGCCCAGAGTCATTGTCCAAGTACGAGCAGACCCACCAAGGGACGTAATAAACATGCGGGGCTTCTCCGCGCAGCCCTGCCTCCAGCTGGAGTTGTCCCACCCTCGTTGATGGGTCAGAAATCCATCGGATAGATGTAGACTGCCGGTTCCTCTGATTTCTTGCCGCAGCCGGGGCAGTTGTTTATCCTCAGCCCAGCAGGCGGCTCCCAGGGAGAACTCAGGTGTAAAAATGAGCTGCAAAAACAGTAAGCAGGGGCTATTTTCTTTATATTGCTAGCGAGGCGTCCTGCCAGGCTCTGTAACCTCCTGGGCAACCACGAGGGATACATTTTTTTCTCCTTTTCTTGCAAACTGAAGCTTATGATGGTTTTTTTGCCCGCTAGCAGAAGGCAGGGCTGCTCGGCAGAGGTCCGATGGATGGAATTTAGAGATCCTGTCCCAGCCCGTGTAGCCTTGCAGGCTTCCATCTTCCCAAAGGAAAAGGAGGACGGTGGGACTGCTGTGCCAGGGAGCTGTGCCGGGTTTTCCAGAGGTGTCGCCTGCTCCTCCTGCGGGCGGTGGGACCCTCGCAGAGCCGGCTTCAACCATCCGCTTCTGCAACTTTATCCCCAGCATCCTAATATTCCTAGTCAAAAGAAGCAGGACCAGATGCATGCTTTTAGTAAATAATTTTTAAAATCAATTTAATTTATCTTTTAGTTTATTTTTCGACTGTGCTGCCCTCTTGTGTTAAATTTTAAAAGAACTATTATAAGGCAGTAGTAGGCAATAGCCAGCTGGTAAAAGCAGTTTTAAAACAACTGCAGGTCAGAAGTCTTTACATTCGCGCTGTCAATGCTTTTTCATCCACGCTTGAGAGCGCAGAGAGAACGTCCACAAGAGAACACAGCAGAAGTCGCGTTTGACGCAAAGCTGCTCAGGCTTGTCAGCGCACTCGGCATTTATAAGTGTCTTTGGGAGGATTTGGTGCTGAAAAATTGGCCTCTGTGCAGTTCTCATACTTTTTCCTTTTTTTTTTTTTTCCTTCCCCTCCTTTAGAAATTGTCCGAGCGATGACACACGTAATAAATCAAGGCATGGCCATGTACTGGGGAACGTCGCGCTGGAGCGCTATGGAGATCATGGTAAAGTTGATTTTTAGGAAAAAATTGACACTTGGCAATTCTGCTTCCAGGCTACAGATTCCAGTGAAAGCCACGCTGGGAGCTGAACCACAGGCGTGGGGCTGGGGATGTTTGCGTTTTACTCCATCCAGCATCTTTTCACCTAAAATAATTTTAAACCCTGTTCTGGAATGAGCCCAGCGTTAAGCAGGAGAAGATGGGCCGATCTAGTGGGTTTGGGTGTCTTGGCTCATTTAATTGGGGGTTGTTTCATTTTGGCTTTATTTGGCTGACTTTAAGACTGCAGGCAAAGCGCCTGTTTGATGTCCATGCCTGTGGCCACTGATGCCCCATTTAAGACATGGCTCCTGGCAGCAGCTCTGTGACCCCCAGGACCACCAGAGCTGCTGCTGCGGTGGGGACGGTCCCCGCACAGGGGAGAAGCCCCACGGGCGGTACTGCTCTGTGTGTGTCCTGTCCAGAGGTGCAGATGGGAAATGTCCCTTCTCGGCCACAGGGACCTCCCAACTGGCTTTACCTGAAAAACCCCAGACTGGGGGAACCAGTGTCCTGACGGCTCATCCTTAATGCTTTGTCAGAAGCCTTTGTTGTTGCCCAGAGAGGTGGGAGATGCCCCATGCCTGGAGGTGTTCAAGGCCAGGTTGGACGGGGCTTGGAGCAACCTGGTCTGGTGGGAGGTGTCCCTGCCCATGGCAGGGGGGTGGGAGCTAGATGGGCTTTAAGGTCCCTTCCAACCCAAACCATTCTGTGATTCTAAGAGGTGCCAGGAGCATCCTGCTGACGCCTGCTGCTTGTGGCGGGGTCAAAAAGGACCAACAAGCTCGGCACCAACCATCCCAGCTGGGAAGCCCTTCGGCTTGCCGCTGCGCTGGCGCTGAAGCAGCTTTGGGCTGGAGGAGACAGAAGGTGGGCACGTGCCCTGCTGCGGCGGGCGCAGGGGCAGCACAGCCAGGGATGGGGCTGTGTTTCTGCCATGGCTTGGTGACATTCATGGGGATGTGCGTGGCCTTGCTAAGGGATAGCGAAACTTGAGTTCGTTGTCTCCTGTACATTCAAGGAGTGTTGGCTGGTAGGTTCTGGTTTATTTCATGAAGTATTTTATCTACTAATTTCTTTTCTCCAGGAAGCCTACTCCGTAGCCAGGCAGTTTAACATGATACCACCCGTGTGCGAACAAGCTGAATACCATCTTTTCCAAAGAGAGAAAGTGGAGGTTCAGCTGCCGGAATTATATCATAAAATAGGTAAGACTGAGACTGCTGCGCCTCTCGGCTATTTCATTTGCAGAAGAAATACAGAGCAGGCTGGCCTGGGGCTCCAGATGGGCACAACGCTCTCCTCCCCTGGATCTGAAGGGGACAGACACGTATCTATCTAATGACCTAAAAGAAAAACCGGCTTACCATGCCGCTAATAGAAAGAGGTGTTAAGTGCCATGGCTGCTTCTTTCTCTTTGAGAGTCAAGGTGGCACGGGCGTAGGAGATGCCCGGGCTGAGAAGCAGGAGTTCAGGTACTCCGTCCTGCAGCCGGAGCCAGGACGGGGCTGGAGGCTCTCGCAGCAAGGTTTTGGATTAATAAGCTAGTCGGTGTCTTCCAGGAAGATGCAGCTGACGCATCATTAAGTGAACACCACTGCCAGCAGTGACAGAAAAAAGCAGCAATCGTTTTGCTTTTATTTTTTTAACTGAAAGTCCTATTTTTGATACAACTCTGATTTCTCCCAGTCCCCTAAAATCTCCTTCTCTGCTTTCTCTGCAGGGGTCGGAGCAATGACGTGGTCTCCACTAGCCTGTGGGATCATCTCAGGGAAATACGGCAATGGGGTGCCTGAAAGCTCAAGGGCTGCACTAAAGGTATTTTTTGTTGTTGTTGCACGTTTGAGGAAAAAGTAGATGTGCTGCTTTTGTGAGGGCAGGAAAATAACAAAGGGAAAGCAGATCCCTCATGAGAAGGCTGGCCGGAGCGCTGCTGTATTGATAGATCAGCCCGGTTTCTCTGGCAACCACGCTCCGAAGTGCAGGAGAATCTGGGTTATAAAGATGCTTCGGGTTCCCCAGCGCAGCGAGCTGATGGCTGCGAGCTGGCGGTGGGGTGGCACGCGACCAGAGCCAGGCTCCATGGAAGGACGCTGCCACCAGCCTTACATCGCCCGGACATCGTCAAGGAGAAGGCACAAGCCCGGGGTCTCCGTTGCATTCGATGCTCCTGGCCGATCCATACAGCTGCTGTGACTTCAAAACCTCTCCGCCACAGCGCTTGGTTTCTCCCGCAGTTATCCTGATTTTAGGCTTATTGGGGTCTCCTCCCACGTCGTGCCTGTGGCAGGCATATTGTTTAATGGTTTGAAAAACAGCAGAGCCTTAAAATGTCATGGATTTGGAGGAAAACCCAGCCAAAAATGGTATCTGAGGCTCTGTATGAGCTGCTGGGCAAAAGCCAACGCTGCCTGAGAGGTGCCAGCAGACTGATCGAAGTCCCCGTGCTGCTTTTTGCTCAGCTTGCTGCTTTTTCAAGGAAAGATGCAGTCTGCGCTGACTCGCTCACAAAGGGCAGGGTTTTCAAATGAAGTATTTCATTGCATTTGTGCTTTTTTTCCAAAATAAAATATATTATTAATATTTGGTAAAAGCTAGCTAAGCGGGTAGCATTGCGGAGAGGGATCCAAATTAAATTGATGAGTGACGCAGAATCGAGTTTCAAGTCTGGAGCTGGGAAAACTGAAATCTCAGCTGCATTTAATTAATTTTCTGATCTTGAATGGTAATGGTAAATCTTGAACAAGATCAGGTGTTCTCTCAAATTTTTTTTGGGGGGTCTGTGTGTCAAAATCTTCTCAAGTTGACTAATATTTCACTTTTTTTCACCCTGCGATGGGATCTAGTGGTCCAAAAATAAAACTGGGAATTTCCAGGTTCCAGAGCAAGTCCATCAGTTGCGTAAAGCCAGAGAAGATACAGCCATAGGCTCTCGCAGGAGACACCCTGGTCCTGTCGGAATTGCTTTGGGTAGCAAAGCATTGCGTTATTCAACCTCCGGTATCTCCTGGGTTGGATGTGACTTTCGGAGAGCTGTTTGTAATTGCCTTAAACGTTCCATTTCGGGAGATTAAAGCTAACAGTTCGATCGCGATGTAATTCACCTGCAGTGCTACCAGTGGCTGAAAGAGAAAATCGTAAGCGAGGAAGGCAGGAAGCAGCAGGTGAAGCTGAAGGACCTGTCGCCCATCGCCGAGCGCCTGGGGTGCACGCTGCCGCAGCTGGCCGTCGGTAGGTGACGGGGCAGGGGACGGCACGGCCGTCCCCGCGCCTTCGCCCATCCCTGGAGTCGCACGTGCGTGACCTGCCTCGCATCCTCGTAGTGCCGAGGGCAACAGCCTGAGGTGCAGACAGAAAGTTTGTGCCCTATAGGTTGTTGAGGGCTAAGGGTAGGCGAAACCTTGTACAAACCCCTAAAGCTCCAGGTACTCTCTTGGTGCTCCCATCATGTGTTTAAGTATCAGCGGTGGATAGGCAAACGATGAAAAAGATGGGTCTTCTTTCAAAGGATGGCTTTGTCTTTGCCTATTTCTATAGATCTATTTATTATTTAAAATGATTGTTTGCTGTCGGGGGTTATGTACAAAATGCCAGAAACAGGGAAAGACTGAAGATGGGCAATGCAGCAGCGCATTAAGAGAAGGCTAATGCATTTCAAAGAACAAAGTAAAAGAACAAAACAAAACATGCTGTAGGCTATTAAAATGCCACGCATTGCTGATCTTATTTTAAGATTATTTCCAGCATCATCACCAGGCTTTGATTGACAAGAGGGCTCGTGTATCTTGGGCCATCTGTGGGGGTCCAAACCCAGATCTGCCTGTTTCTCTGCACAGTCCCTGCCCGGGTGGAAGCCATCCCTTGTTCAGCACGCTGGGCTGATGGACACAAGAGAATGTGACTTTTTAAAAAGAGGGAGTTTGTGGTGGCTTTTTTTTTTTTTTAAATTATCTTTGTGCTGCTGCTGAGCCAAGGCTGAAAAATACCCCACACGTCTGTTAGACAAACGATCCCTGGTTCAAACGGCCCAGAGGTGACTCCCTGTGATTCGTGGTAGGGAAAAACCCAACCCTGCAAGGAAGACAACTGCCGGGCCAGGGA
This sequence comes from Burhinus oedicnemus, assembly GCA_008921705.1. Lineage (NCBI taxonomy): Eukaryota > Metazoa > Chordata > Aves > Charadriiformes > Burhinidae > Burhinus > Burhinus oedicnemus. The sequence continues at coordinate 4,666,841 of VFFE01007869.1, read as the reverse complement.
GCAGGGTCAGACGGGATGCTGGAACATCTGCTGTAGGGTTTGTGAACTGACCCGTCCATCTTCTTCCGGGTAGTGCCGGAGGAGTAAAGCGAAGGTTGACAAATAACGTCATTATTTTGCAAATAGCGATAGAAGCTCTGACAAACTTTAGGGTCTTGAGTAATGCCGTGTCGTGAAGCCCATGTTCCTGACCATCTTGTGACTTTATTCCCAGCGTGGTGCCTGAGGAATGAGGGAGTGAGCTCTGTTCTTCTAGGATCTTCCAACCCAGAGCAGCTGATAGAGAACCTCGGAGCCATACAGGCAAGTGCAAGTGGTGGTGGCACCTCAGCAGAGGTGGGGGTTGGCTACTGCCCAGCTCCCTTTGGGGGTAACGCCAGCATACCCGGAGACTAGCGCCCTCCTCCTCTTAATATACTTTTAATACTTTGTATTTGTTTCAGACATCTTCCGGTTCTAGTTACGCACGTTACTTAGGCAAACCTATGGTGCATCACCATGACGTACCACCATTTGTGGTAGCTATAGCCATATCCAGCAACAAGAGGGTGGTGGCATCAGCAGGTTTAATGTATTGTTCCACTATTTATCTAAAAGCTCACTTGAAAAAGCAAGCGACCCGATTCCAGGACATGTTGTGATATATTCTGCGCCAAGTCTCCCGCAGGGCACATGTCGCTTGCACCTACCGTAATTAATCTCTGTTGCTTTTCACAAGAAGAGCTTCCTCTCGTGTCCTTGCCCCCAGCTCGCGTTCCACGGCGGCTGAGCAATATTGCGTGTAAAAACTTTAAGAGCACTTCTGTGATTCTCTCACTGGGTAAAGATACTGCAGTAGTTTTTCCTTTAAGGGAGAAAGGTATTAGATGAATGTTTAAATATCTGTCACACAAAAAAACGGTGGAAACGTTATTTGTTAAAATCTAGATTTAAATTTGGACAAACCTTTAACGGAAGCTCAATTAAACATCGGTTTTCTTCTACCCCTAGGTCCTTCCAAAGATGACATCCCATATTGTAAACGAAATAGATAATATCCTGGGAAATAAGCCCTACAGCAAGAAGGACTACAGATCATAACGCGATGCATGAGTTACCTGGACTGCATGGTTTCAAAAGTGCTCTGTACAGAAGTACAGCCCCGAATTATTATCCGGTCATGAGAATCATTCAGCAGCTTGCTGCTCGGTGTCTACTGTCACTGGATCCTTCAAGATGTGTGCTGTTGCTACTAATCTGCAGTGAAATTTAAAAGCACAGTTGATCTCTCTTCTAACCAAGAATAATCCTGTATTTTCTTACCTTCGACTGAATTCATTAATTTTTACTTTACTCTTAGCACCTCATGCTTGTGCTGTGGAAAAAAAACAACGTGTAAAGCAAAAAATAATTTATAACCTTCAGGTACTTGGTAATTAAAGAAGGATGTACAGATCTATTTTTTCAATGACGAAAAGCCAGATACAACTTAAGGTTTTAATAAAACCACATTTGGGAAATCTCAACTATAAAGTTTCTTCAGGTTAACGGATAGAAGGGGCAAGCTCCAATTTTCCATTTTCTTTTGTATGCTGAATATATGCTTTAGATTTTGTTTGTAGCTGAAGAAAGAACGTAAGACAGAGAATTAGTTAGAAATTAGATAGCTCAACTCCTAACTATACAATTATTTCAGCTGTAGAGTGCTCCTGGGAAGTACTTTGGAGTACGAGCCAGAAGAGCACAGCTAGAAAACCCAAACACGCACGTCAGGTGAATAAAAACACTGGCTGTTTGCAATATTCTAATTCTACATCAACCTTAAACCTTAAATCCATGATAAAATACTGGGGTTTGCATCTATAGAAACCTGCCTCTACTTCTGCCTGCTTGTAGACATAGCTATTGCAAATTTCAATATTCATGAGCTTTTAAGGATATAGATACCTATAAATATAGATAATATATAGCTGCTGAAAAATACCAGAAAAAAATCAGGTACGTACTTTGGTGGAGGGCTACATTTGCTTTAACTTGTTCTGGAATCGGGCATAAGTAAATGCATAGTATTTTTGAGACACATATTAAATAGGTAGGAGTTTTTGTGAGCATTTCATCCCTCTACAGGAGTTGATAGCAAGCACTTAGATATTAATTTACCCATCTTAAGAACCACGTCATATTTTACCATGAGTTTGCTTTGTAAAGCGCACCTATGATTTCAGGAACTATTTCTCACTCGTATTGAATCGCGTTCTTTGGGCACGTACTTCCTAGGGGTACAGCCGTGTACAGTATTCGTAGGACCCTTGTATTCTGGTCCCTTTAACTCCAGGGTATCCGCAGAGCGTGTGCAGCCACGTGGACAGATACCAGTGCTTGGGTTGTCTTCTCCTGTATTTAATCCGATGAGCTATGGTATGTGTAAATGAACTTAGCTGCTGTATATCCAGAAATGCAGTCTGACTTTGACTTCTGCTTGGACACAATAAAAGCATTTTGTGCATCTAATTTTATACTTCAGAGGCCTGTTACTAATAGTTTGAAGCAGCAGTGGTATACGTTGAAAATGGACGTGTATCGGTCCACAGGGAAACACTAATCTTCAGCCGTACCCAGTGACCTCGGGCAGAGGAGTGGGTGCAGCCGGGGAGCCAAGGGCTGGTCTGGCTGCGCATCTCGGAGAAGGTACTTCTACAAGTTAGTCTCCTACGGCAGACGTCACTCACATGCACCATTTTGGCCTGAAATAAAGACAACGTGAACGTCCTCTGCACAGTGCACTGAAATCCCACTGCAGCTCAGCCACCAGCCTCTCCAGAACGACCCTGGTCACTCACGGCTAGCCGAGGTGGAGACTGCCACCTTCTCACCTCCCCGGTACTGCTTTCACGGCTCTGGGCCACGTCCCCTAATTTTGCAGTATTTGCTGTGAAAATTAACTATTTAAGTATTTTAAAATCTGCTCCATGGGCAGCACAAAGGCTTTGACCATTATACAGTCAATAGCTTTATTATTTTAACAGTATAATTCTTTTCCCAGTAGCAGGTTAGTTCCTTTTCTTACCTCTGGAGGTACAATTTAATGTTTTCCCTTTCCCTTCTCAGATACATGGGAATCCAACAACGTATTAAAAACATATTAATTCCAAACTTTTTTTTTTTGATTGAAAACGAGATGGCACTGTCCCTTACTTAGAGCAAAGGCTTAGAAGTCAGTGTGCCTAATGCTCCGAGGGCAATGGGACGCCAAGCAGCAGCCTAGCTTTAGGCTAACCTTCAGCATTATACTGAACCAACCGGGAGCAGCTTGTAGTGGGGATTGCAAGGGAAAACACAACCAACTCCAAAAGCAAACAATAATAATAATAATAATAACAATAATAATAATCCCAACAAAAACCCCAGCGCTCTTCTGTGAAGACATCCCCAGAAAAGACTAGGCTTTCTGCAGAAAACAACCCAACCGACGAACCCACCCACCCGCTTTTGTTTCAGGTTGTCAATGCTGCAACGTTCTCTCCCCAGAAAAATTCTGACGCACACTACGTGCCAGGCCTCAGCAACCGCCAGTGCCAGGAAACTAAGGTAAGATGAAAAGCTGTTAATAAAAGACTCAGCGAACTGACAGTAACAGTAGAAGAAAGCGCTGCTTCAAATCACTTTTCTCTAGACGGCAGAGTTCTTGGAAAAGACGCCTGCCACTGTCTAAAACACCCAGTGGGGCAGTCTTGTCCCTACCAATGCTGACAAGTAAAATGAGTATATTAGCCTTGCCTGTTCATGTGCCTGGATTTCAGAACTGTGTACTTTTTGTAGGAGCTGAGCAAATCACCAGTGACCAGCAAAACAGCAATGTTCAAGTCCTGCTGCTTACAGAGCTGCCAAGTTGGCCTCATGTTTGATTCTGACCATTTACGGAAGTTTGTTAGATTTGTTTTACATCTGCTAAATACTTAGACTAAAATACATACAAATAAATCCTTTATAATAAGTGACAGGCCAAGGAAAAGTAAAATTATGCAAGGCAGGCACCAGCAATATGGAAATTCTCCTTTCAGTAGTGAATAAGCAGGCAGAAGTGATAAAGAAAAATCCATGTATTTTGAGTGAAAACAATCAAGGTAATTTGAAAAGTGTTAAATGACCAACCAGAAAAGTAATTTCAATGGCAGCTCTAAAGTGCACCAAACCCACTGGAATTTTCATGATGCAAGCACATGAATAGTGTTACCTTTACTGGGAAGCAAAGTAAAAGTAAATTACGCAGTGGAGAGTTGAGATTGAGGACCCTCATCCAAATCCCAATCCCAAAGGATGCTGGAGAGAGAGGTATTGTAGTAGTCAGCAGGCACTGGCTAATTAGGTAATAAAAACTGTCCTGGTTGCATTTATCAGAAATAGAGACATTACAAACTCAGCATACTCTAAGGCAAGCCAGATACACTGTCTCCTGCACTTCAGAATCTTAATTTTACTGTATTTTACACAAATACAAATCTTACTGAAGTAAAGATTAGCAAAGTAATTGTTACATTAAATCTGACTAAGCTTTCTCGTTCTTCCTCATTTTGGATTCCAAGTCTGTAATGGCACTATCTGTAACTTCCATAATAAAATTCCATTAACAGTAGTAGAGTTTAGCATTTAATGTAACAGCTGCTTTACTGATAGCATGAAAAAAAGGAAAAGGATTGTCTGATAAACCCATTATAAAAAGCCAGTGAAAGCATTTTTGTTAAGCTGTGCCAGGAAAACTGGCAGGTGGGTTTTATTTACAACTTCAAAGATGAATGAAAAAAAAAAACCAAAACACCCCAAACCAGTATGTTCAAACTCCTTCAAAAGCATTTTTCTAGGAGGTTCAGGTTTTGTCCTGACTCCAAGTTACTGAAAAGCGAGGATTTCTAATGAAAACAATACATACGCTGACTTGTAGAAGACTCCCCCCTTCTGGAAGCAGAAAGAGTTCACAGACCTACCCACACTGCTTGCCCATGAAAATACCATTTTTAAAAAAAAATTAAGAATGGAAATACAATTAAGATGACCAAAAAGCCTCCTTTTTATTAAAACTTTTCAAGTTACAATGAGAAATGGTGGATTGTCACTTTTTAGGATCAGTGAGTTTGGCTCTTGTACCAGTCGCCAAACTCACAGGGGAATTCCGTTAGAGGTTTTAAGAACAAGCGTTTGTGCTGCTGCGTAGCAGCCCAGCAGGGTGCACGTGTCTAATAGCCTGTAGTACCCTCACACCTATGCAGTGCTCCAGAAAGGGTCTGTTTGGTAACTGCTCACACACCACTCCCTTTCATTGCTACGTAAAAAAATTGATTAATTCAGTTACTGAATAATACCACGTAAAGATACCAAAAGTAAATATAATTCATTCATTTGGGATTCAAACCCTCCCCCCACATACCCTCAAGCAGTCACGCTATAAAAAAAAGTATTCCTATTCCATTCTTAAACTTTTGTATGGCAGTTGAACCCTCTCACAGAAACAAATCAGTGTGGGGTTTTTGTCTACTTGGATCCTGTAGATAGCAGAGCAATCAGTCCAGATGAAGCACTTATAGAAAGAATATAGTTGCTGTAGGGAAAGGTTAAGGACATACACTTGTGAAGATACCACTTCTTTTGTACAGAACGTTTAGTGGAAGTTTTATGAAAAACAAGGGATTGGAATGGTCTTTCTTTGTAAGGGTTTTAAAATTGCAACATCGTAACCTGAAATACAGCTTACAATCAAGACCATTAGCAGGATGTTGAAATGTACTTAACTTCAAAATCAAGACACCACGGAGTTTAGCCTGTTCTCTTAGAAGTAGTTACAAATACCACTAAATACTGCAGATCTTTCATTAGCATATGAGGCCCTGATTGGCAGTACTTATTTAAAAGTAACAAAAAATTTTACTTCTGAAGTTACTGAAACTAAACAATCCTGTAATGTAAGAGCATCTGTCAACTAACTGACACACCTTCTATAAGAACACGAGCTGCCTCCTCATTCCATAATTACAATTGAAATGCCAAAGCCATATGAATTTCTGTATATTGTCCAAGCAATATCCTTAAAACATCCTGTGTCAGATGTTAAACTTTTATGTGACTGGGAGATATTTTCTTTGTATTCTCTATTTTTACATTGAAGCGTTTCTAAGCTGGGGTACTACAATGAACTGCACACATCAACAGAGGAATCTCACAACCCATATGACAAACGTAGCTACTAAGGACAACAAGTAGGAATAGGACTCTGGTTGTTTCAAGCGTGGTAATAAAGGATACACGGTGGGGTTGAAGTTCTTCAGCACAAAAAATGAAGCAATGATGACCAAGACCAGAAAGAGAGTATTGTTGTAGAAGATGGAGAAAGTTGTTGCTTCATAGTCTGCCACTTCATTTTTCTTCCACAGAATTCTAGGAACAAGTAGAGACATTATTTCAAACATCCTGGCACACCCACCATTACACAGTGACTGACACCCAGAGGTGCAGTAAACCCCATACTGCTGCTCGTGTTATAGCCAGCTTCTAAAAGACAGAGCCCAGCAAGAACTTCCAGTCAATTCACTAAAGACAAAACCCTGCACATACTATGCACTTGTACCCTTGAGTGACTTACGCTTGTTTTCCTACCAGACACATCAAACCTAGTGCTTTATAAACAACACTTTTTGTGAGTTTGTATCCATTAGATGCGTGCCTGGAAATTAGAAGGGAGATAGATACAGCTTTTTGCTCCAAAGAACTGACGCTCTTTGGGTCTTGTACATAATTGGTATCTACTCTAACACTAAGTGCTTCCCGATACCCTCACCAGGCATAGCCTGGATGTTAGTATGAGCTATTCCACTGGAAATCCACATACTGACACGTGCCAGTTATAACCATAACTAACAAGTACAACCAGTGATTAGCAGTGCAGTCCAGCAGCATATGGAAATGCTGTTCTGAGGGAACTTTCATGTCACTGTGCAAAATACACCGCACTAGCCTGTCCTTAAGAAAAGGAGCTTTTTCTTATTTCTGAAGACAGCTGTGATGCTTACTCTTCAGAGAGTTATCAAAAGGCCTGTACAATAAGTTGTTTTGCTTTGCAGTTCAAGGACAGAGAGGTTGCCTCATAGGACCTTACTGATAAAGGTTTCAATGTTTGAGACCTTTCATTCATAACTTGCCTCAAAAAGGCTTTACAGATGAACAGAGAGCTGACACTACAGCTTCTACTTATCAAAGTACAGAAAAAACCCAATGTCCAAGCAAAAGTCCCTAACAGCCTACCTAGAGCCTTAAAGATACCAGGCAGTATTACAACAAGGGAGAGAAAGAAAAGAATAAAGAGGATTACCTTTCATCCTTCTCCTTACGAGACATCTTCCTATTGTCTGCCTCAGACAGCTTACGAGTAACTTCTTTGGAAACAGCGTCTTCTCTTTTCTGTGCTACTCTGTAAGAAACACCACTGAAGTTGAAAAATTAAAATAAAAAAACCCGGAGTTATAGAAAGTTGTATTTACAGTGAAGAATAAAACTTAGCCAAGACACTGAACAGTTTTGCCAAGTTGAAGGGACAAGTAATAATCAAATTACTAGAAGCATCAGTCAAATGTAATTTGTGGCAACACCCACTGAGAATGAAGGTAGTTTTGCTATTTCGTTGTACTCGTAGCTGACAAGACTAGTCTATTCCATAATTACAAGAGAGATGACAGAAACCAATTAGGAGATACTTCTATGTAAAATAGTTTTTGAGTAACATTTCAGACATTCTCATTCACTAAAAAAAAGTTGTAAATGTCGGTTTTGTTAAAGTATTTAATAAAAAATTCTACTTCAAATAGCCACCAAACTTACTTGTGTTTGAGAACAAACTTGACATTCTTATATGCAAAAGCTACTAGATAGGTACTGATGAGGGTCATTACGCTATACAGGACTGCAGACTGAACAAGATCCATATGCCATATTCTCCAGTAAAGCCCTTAAAACAACAAAAAAAAAGACGACATTTTGAGTGGTTTCTTTCCCCAAGACAAATGCCCCCACCGGAGTCCTACGCAGCTTACTAGCTCTGTAATTTGGCACTGGCTCTGCGGGACCAAACCCAGTTCCTGCAAAATCACTTGGGGGTTTTCAAACTACAGTAAAAATTACTTTCGAACAGAGAAATCTGCTTTGCTTTTGCCTGAAAGGAGCCCTATGAGACCACATCAAACTCGGCTGAGCAGCAGCAGCAGCAGCCCAGCGCAGACAGCCCGATGCTGACACGTCAGTGTTCAACCTCGTCCATCTTTACAAACCACAGACCAACCACCCTGCCCGCTCTTCCCCGCGGGACCGGCTTCCGAGCCGGATCTCACACGGCACCGAGACGATCCCGCCTGGGGTCGACTCAAAGCCGGCCAGGACCGGGACGAGGCGAGCCCCAGCAGCCCGGGGACCCCCACCCGCACCCGGCAGCGGGCCAGGAGCCCGAGAGGGGCTGCGGGGAGTCCCTGCTCCCCCTCAGGGCCTGCCGTCCCCCCTCAGGGCCGGCCAACTCCCCCCCTCAGGGCCCCTCACCGTCCCCCCGACCCCCCCCGCCGCTCACAGATGGGGATGGCGGAGACGATGAAGGCGTTGCCGAAGAAGAGCGCGGAGGACTTGGCAGAGAGGTTGCGGCTGAAGTCCTGCAGGAGCAGGTCCTCCTCCGACTGCTGCCGCCCGCCGGGGCCGCCCTTGGGAGCCATGGCGGGACACGGGCCCTCGGCACCGTCAGCGCACTGCGAACTGCTTCCGGGTCGGGCCCCCGCCAGCGGGGCGGGGGCGGGCCCGTCCCACAGTACTTCCGGGTGGCGGGAAGGCACCGCCTCTCTCGGCCGTTACGACCGCCATGGCCGCTCCTCCCCCGCCGGCCCCTCGGTCGCCCCGATGCGGGGCCCGCCCGCTGTTCGCCCCGGGCTGCCGCGGGAGGCCGGCCGGCGGCGCGGCCCAGCGCCCGGGTAGGCCGCGGCCTGCGGGCCCCGGTGGCTGAGGCAAGTGAGTACTCGGGGGGGGGGGGTGCAGCGGAGGACGCGCTCCCGCCGGGGCTGCCGGTAACGGTTTGACTTGGGGAAGCGGTGAAGCCCCGCAGGGAACCGGCGTGTTTCGCCTTGTATTTGTCTCATCTGGAAAAAACAAAACCCGAACGGCAGCCCCCGTAGAGCCGGAACAGTTGCCGGCGTGCCGTTGTTTTTGTGAGGCGCTCGAGTCTAGCGGTACTTGTAAAAAGCGTTTTGTTATTGCTCCAACTTTTGGAAGCGTTCCCTGTTCTCTCCCTGTCCCCCCCCCCAGCAGCTCGGGGACCGCAGGCAGCGGTGGGCACGGCTTTTGGTAGCGGTCCCCCCGCAGCCTGCGGAAACCTTGGGGATGGAGAGCAGTGTCCTGCCTGGAAGCGGCGGGGGGGGTGGCTCCCCGGCGCGATCCAGCTTTAGGGAGGTTAACCCATGGCCTGGGGTGGCTGTAGCGCTCCTCCTTTCTCGGGATGGTGCTTTTTCCTTAATATTTCTACCATTTTTGTGGAAGCTTCGTTTAACAAAGTGTGTATCTTCTTAAAATGTGATTAAAGTTGTTCTTCCCGCTTATTCCCCCCCCCTGCTTACTAATATTCTTTGCTTGCAAGAAAAGATGTGAGGTGCATGCAATGAGGAAATGCTCGCTGGAAATGAAGTTTAATTTATGTGATCAAAAGTTTTATCTCATTATGACAGAGTTTTATAAAAAGTTTAAGTGTAGGAAGACTCTGCTGTTTGACCTTGTAATAAATCTCTAAGACCAGACCGAACAGTGGATTTTCATGGTGCAAAGTGTATTGAGCACAGCGTGCTAGCAGAATGATATTGCTGATATATTATCTACAGGTGGCAACTATGGGAGTTACGCTTCTGCTAGCGAGACCTTCCTTCTTGGCTTGGAAATACGTCTACAAGAGGGATTCCCAAGATGGATTAGCTGACACATCTGCGGATCCGATGAAGTACAGGAGCTCTGAGCACCAGCAGAAGCACCCGTGAGTACCGATCGATCGCAGCCGGGGAGCCAGCCTGCCCCCCTCACCCACCCCCTGCTCCTCATTACACGGGCAGTGGTACCCGCCCGCGGTCCGGAGCGATGCCACAGGTCACGTACCAATGATGGGTATTCCACCTAAAGATGCATGTGTGTATTTCACTGGACTTGCAAACGTGCCTGACTTCCACAGATTTCTTTCTTTTTGATGAGTATCTGTTACACAAAACACGCGGATACCTCTTCCTTCTAATGTCCCTATTCCTTAAGCCCTGTGTCTCTGGGTTATATCAGCGTGTTCTGAAATGGCTTCAGCCGTTTCTGGCTTCCACTGGCTGGAAATGCTGCTTGCCCACTAGATGGCATTCTGAAATCTGTACTGGGGATGGTACTCCAGCAGGAGTGGAGATCAGTCTTGGTTTCTTTGTAAAACTTGTTAAAACTAAATGCAAATTAGGTAACATCACTATTTGATCAATGTTAGCAATCATAAGAATTTTCTTATTAAAGAACATTGTTAGAGTTGTATAAAGTAGTTGGAAATCATGGGAAAGATTAAGATTGTTTCAAGATTCAGATGTAATCTTTGACTCTGTTTTTTGCATAGACTTCTTCCTTCCGCTCATCTGAATGAACTTATTTTGTCTTGTGGTGGAATGTAATTAAACTTAACTTTTTGTTCTTGGTTTGGGTTTACATGGGAAGGATGCTGTTGTTTTGGAACAAAATCTTCCTGGTGACCATCTGTCTCTCCATTAAGATGAAGTATGACATTGTTTTAGGCAGTGAAATGATGAAAGATTTCCTTGAAAAAACAAATGAGCACTTTGTTGTTTTAAAAATCCTGGCACTGGCAAACTGTATCTTTAAGCAGAACACTGCATACAATGAAACTGTCGCTGAAGCTTCATACTCACTTTAAGTATGTCATAGTTGCTTCCCCAAAAGTAAATTTGGCCACTGATTTCTGTCAAAACAATTCAAGTTTTTGTTTAAGTGCCTAAATCTACATTGTGCTGACTGCATCTTGTCTGAATCCTCATTCAGAAGCCTTTAGGAACATAAGGCATCAAAATCGGAGTAACAATGGCTCCGTGACCCAAAAGCAAGTTCTCATAGTAGAAATATTATTGCTGTTATTTTGTAACTTATGAAGTATGTTTCTTACCAAATTTCTTTCTAAAACACAGAAGCATTCCTAAATATTCTGGAAATACATGGATTATCTTTACTGCTCTTGATTTTTCTCTAAATCTCTTAGCTGGACCAAGCTTAAAATTTTAAATGAGGCAGTGGCATTTCCCAGCAGGATTTGTTTTGTCTATTTTATTGTTGCCACTTAACTGTGTGAAGTATAGACTCCAAAACACATTTGTGTTGGATTGAAAATCCAAATCTCCAAAGCAGGCGATTAACAGTAAATAAGTCTGCTCTTTAGCAAAGTTTTATTTGTCATCTTCTGTGCTATTATGAATCTTAATGTCCCAAGGTCTAAGAATGATTTTCATTAATATGACTCTCTTACAAAAAAACCCCAAAACCCTAATGAGCCCATAACTTATTTCTAGGGGTTTTTCAGTTGATTAATTAGTGCCATCTCTTCCTTTAGGTGTTGAAATCCTGAAAGAATCCCTAATGTGCAGAAGGGGAAATTCCTTTAAGAGAGCACAGACAGGGAGCAACCTCAGGTGGGTCAAGAACAGAACCAGAAAGCTGCTGTGGTGGCTCTTTCTGTCACCGTAACAGCGCCGGAATAGGTGCCCTAGGACTGAAGAGCTGTGAGTCACTGTAGCTCCAGTAGCAAACCGTGATACGGAGTTGTTGTGACCGGATAATGGTTCCTTTTCTCCCACGTGTCTCCGGCAGGTCAGTGCAGGAATACCTAGGATGAAACTGATGTCTGGCCTGCCTGTGGGGTGGGAGGAGTTGGGTGTTCCTAAGGTGGATGCCAGAGGTTATGTAGCTGCACTTACGTAGCCAACAGTCTTGAACACCTTGGTTATTATTGGTCGTTGGTTAGTAACTTTCTGAACATCTGTTTATATCTCTGTCTCCCTCTTTTTATTTATGCGTTCCATCGAATTAATGTATTACAGAATCTTGTGTAGCAGTTCTTTCAGACTACGTTTGCTGTGTTTCTTCACACTGCATACAGTGACCTTTCTGTCAGTTTCTGATTACGGTTGCCCAGCTATGCCTACCTAACCCCTTGGGAACGTGCAGAGATTGTTTCGGCGAGTAAGATTTCTCAACGGTATTGAAAATTCTGTATTGCTTTGAGCTACGGTTCTTTCTTGGCATAGCTCTGCTGAAAAGATTACAGGCTCTTACAGCTTGATGATGTATACAGTCCTTCTAATCTATTTCAAAGGCTCTTGATAACTGGTTTTTAGCTTGCAAAACGTGTAGAAAAGAACTCCCTTGAGATTAATACATTGTGTGTGAACAGACCAAACGGGACCATTTTTGCTGTCGTCTAGTGTTAATATTAGGACATTCCAGTATTTCTTACGGCTAAGTGAATTGCTCTGTCATTAGTTACCGTGGTAGCTGACATCTTGTTTAACAAGAATTCTTAAAAACCTTCAGAGAGAAATGTGTCTTTTTCAGGATAGTGATCACTGTCATATTCCAACAGTAACAGTTGTATCAAAAAGAAATTCTAACTGGCAAGAATCTTCTCTGAGTGCCACAGAAAATAATATTTTTGGTTAAAATACATGTCACCCCAGTGGTGATTATAGCTGATCTCTATGTTCTTCTACAATTCCTGTTCGTAAAAGTAATGTAGAACATCGTGTGCTGTGTGGAATTACAGTGCACACCCTTAATATCTCTGTAACAAAACAAATGTTCTCAACGTGGACTTTGATACACCCTCTCTGTTCTTTGCTTTTGTAACATTAGTTTGTCAGAGTAAATCTTCAGAGATACATTTGAGATACCTGATATTTTAAAATTGTTTATTTCAGCTGGTTATAGAATGTAGGACAGCAATGAGTCCAGCTGTCTTTCAGAAAAGGAGAGTCTTATTTCTTTGATGTTGTCTCCAAATGCTCGCACATGTTTTTTCAATAGTACCAGTGGTGTATATTCTGTTATACTTGGGGGTGTGTATGTTTTCCTCTTTTTAAGTTAGTCTAAATAGCATTTTGTGCCTGCAGCCTTGTGTCAGTGTTTACCCTGGATTTGTTGTTTTATGGTGGAGTTGAAGCATCTGTGCAGTCTTCTGCATCTTTTTCAGTTCATTATCTATATGCTAGTACTGTATGGATTTTAGTTTAAATCATACCACAGCCAGAGGAATGATCCCACTTGTATGAAAATACCTTTTTATATTCCATATGCAACTACATTGCGAATCTACATCCAAAGCTAAAGCATAAACTTGGCTGACCTTGCAGCCATTAATTTTGCTGCCTACTTACCAACCATTCTGGTTTTGTTTGCTTCTCTAAAAGGGTTTTTGTTAAGCACAGAAACAATATCTATTATTTGATTTCAGTAACCATTTCATTGCCAAGTTCTCTGGGGGTGATCACTTCCTTTTGCCTTTATTTTACTTGTTCTAGCTGAACCATTTCACTTCACATATCTGGAAGACCTCTGTCTACTCTGTTGTTTTAACTTAAGTAATTCACTGAAATTGAGAACATTTCCTAGTAGTGTAGATACAGTCTAAAAAGTTTGTGACTAAGACTTTATCTTGCAGCTGTCTATTGTGTATTCTCCTCATTCTAGCTAGAAGAAATCTGGACAGGTTTCTTTCCATGTTTCCTCTTACATCCCCCCTCTCCTCCCTAAAATTTGTTAGTTGGAAATTAAATTCCATAGTTTTGAAAACTGCTAGGTTTTCACATTCACGTCTAAAACTAAATTCAAACTAACTTTCTCAATGGTGTTTGTTCCAGAGTCAGTGGACTAAAACTATGCCCAAGAATTAAGTTAGAGCAGAGCAAAAGCTTCACCATAGTTAAGATTGAAAAGCCCCTCGTTGTTCAAAATTGAACTCTTCTAATATTCTGAAATCCCCGTGTTTACTTGGATGTTTTGAAATTTATCATGCAGTAAGGGATTAGTGTTCTGAGTTTTGGATCAGCTGACTGGGGATTGTTGAAGTACAAAAGAAAAACCTTCTTTGAATAAACACGCATGACACTCGTAAACTGAGCAGCTTCTGCGATCTTTGTGTGAACTAGGTGGATGAGCAGTTTTTCAGTTCTTCTGTGTGATGTGCTTTTTTTGAAGCATTCTGTGGTGTCTGAGGTTTAAAATTGGAAACGTAATCTGGCTGCATTATTTTTCAGCCAACTCAGTTCCTTGATCTGGTTTAGAATGTAGCCCCCAAAAGAGTACAACTGTCACAGCTGGAGGGGCACTCTGGGGGCTGGTAAGGAATGGCACTGTCTTGAACCAGCGTTGTTTCCAGACACAGTTTTGAGAGGATAGCTTGCTTATCTGGGTGTGAATTTGGGAAGAATTTGTGACTCTGGAAGGGGAGGAGAATGTTTGAGTTATCCTCCTCTGTGTTAGGAAAAGGGAAGATAGTTGCAATAATCGAGGGGAACAAAGCAGAGTACATTATCCAGCGCTGTTGCTTTGTGAGCTGTTGTCTTTTACCTTCTGAGAACACTGCACTGAAATAATGGATTGCTATGCTCACCTTTAATTTCTAAAAGCTGGAACTTGCTGGATTTCTGTGACACTTGCTGTATCTGAAGGGAGCTCAGTGTAGCATACGTGACCCATTTTTGGTGTCTTGAAATGGTCTCATCTGCTCCAGTTTCCTCCTTTAGTGTTTTCAAAGTTTTGGTTGATAGGTTCTTTTGCGTGTAAACCAAATGAATGAAATAATGTCTATTAATAGATTCTCAGGGGGCTGGCTTGCTCAGCATTTATCCCAGATAGAGCATGGAACTGACCACACGTTTGAAAAGCAGTATTAAATGCAATATTTGGAAAATAACTAAACTCTACAGGTAAGAGTGAACCTAATATTCAAGATTCGGGGCATCTGCTTCTCAAACGTCAAGGTCAGGTTCCCAGGTTGCTTTGAGATCCGAAGGCATATCCTGCAGATAATCCAAATAAAAGCTTCTGAAAGCAGGAAGTACAAAATTATGGTATTTTATTTCACCCTTTTGCACGTCTTTCACTTTTTATTCTGGTCAAGCACAAAATCCTCTCTTTTGGGTCCTGTGGAGGTTTGTGCAGACCGACGCTGCACATGTATGCTTTCCAGCCAGCTGTGATCCGAGGATAGCAGTCAAGCTGTTTGTTGTGTGGAAGCCACTGGGGAACGGTAAATTCCACCTGCTCAGGAGGGCTCTTCTAGACGTGCAGCTCTGAGTGTGCCACTTAACATGGAGGTGCTGTAGGTTTTCTGACAGGTCACACTGGCATTTTGTGATGCAGTGGAGAAATACAGGGTGAAAGTAAGCCTGGGAGCTGTGTCGTTAATGCTTCAGCACAAGGGCTGCACTAGAGGAGGCTGAGGAAGTTGAGTGAACAAGCCTTTAATATAAGCAGACCTACCACATTGTGTTTTGTGTGTGTGGAAGACAATTGGTAGGCAGGAGGATGGCAAAATGAGCTAAGGGTGTGACGTGTGGCAGTGAAGCACTGGTGTAGGGCCCAGGGTTGTTGCTGGCTACATAGCAAAGTCTGGAACCATCCGTTTAGTTGCCACCTGTGATTACATATTTAGGCACAAAGGATGCCAGGCAATCAGAAAGAATCGTTTAAATGCGGGACGGTCAGCTTGTGTCTCTTTAGCAGCAAGCAGATTACAAGCAGTTCCACATGTAGTCCCCACACTAGGGATATACCAGGTGATCTGCAGTGGGATTATGCCGGTCCAGTTCAGCAGTCTGAACCCCTGTTAGTGGGAGGACGTCAGCCAGATGGGATTTCTGAGTCTGAAATGTGTCATCCTGGCACCCACCCACCCACTACTGCTCCATCCTTTAGCAGTGTAGGAGGAGCTCATGGTGGTTGGTGTCACTTTCCATCTGTGAGTTATCTCTGGGGTTTCCCATTCCTGCAGCCTTGAGTTGGGCAAATGTCTTTTGGATCTCAGCCATAGGAAAATTTTAGCCTATAATGTGTAGTCAGAAGAGTTGGTCATCCATGTGCTGATAGCTCCTAAAATGCTAATATCTAATGTAAGAAGGATGAACTAGAAACTGAAGTAGCATGTGAAGAATGTTCGGATGAGTGAATAAAAGGGGGTATTTCTGACTACTTCATCTTCTGAATGGTTATTTGTAATCATATGTAACACAGACTAGCCTTGCACATCACAAACATTCGGACTCATCATGGTAATACCCATTTCACTATAATGTTCTGTACAGAATGAAGTACATAGGAATCATATCCAGCCAGCTTTAGAACTTTAGTTAATGGTTGAGCTCAGGTATACTTAATAAAAGGTCTGGAGATAAAAGGAAATCCGATTAATACTGATAATACTGAGGATTCTGTAAGAGTCAGGCTGGGTGTAGCAGTGCTAGCGCTGAGAAGGGCATCACTTCCTAGCTGGGACAGCGACCTTGCCCATCCCGGCCCTCACAGGGTATCTGTCGCAGGGAAGCAAGGTCCGGGTATGTGCTGGTGTGCTCCACAGCAGCAGCGCAGGATCCAGGGAGTCTGGTGTGGAGCTAGACCTAATGAGTAGGACAGGAGCCAGGCTAACTACGGACAGCCACTCAGGTGTCTGCAGCGGTCTAGTTCTTCTCCAGGTTGGATCTACTGAGCTTAATGTAAAGGCTGTGTTACAGGAAAGCAATTCAAAACTTCTGCAGCACAGCTGTGCGGAACTCTTAGCAGCAGTGTAGCTATGTGCCTCTGGTGATCTTGCGCATAGTGCAGATTTGAGCTAGCTCTGGACAGAATTGATGCGGGTTCGTTTATTTCATGCCATACTGGTATAGATTGGAGATAAATCCATCCATAGGAAAAAGAATTAGCTTTGAGTTTTCTAGCTAGCCAGTCATGGCTAGACTCAGCCTGGACCTATATGTTAGAGGAAGTTCTTCTGTGGTTCTTTTCCTAATTTAAAAAACCTTAGGAAATGTAAAAGAAAAAAATCTTCATGGACAGAATTAACATAGCAAGGCAGCATCCTATACCCTTCTGGGATACTGGATTCAGCAACATGCAGATTGCTGAATTCTAGAAGTAAAGCATTTATAGTGTACTCCCACACAGTAATTCTTCTGTAAAGAAGTAATCTTTCATATGCATATACTCATTCTAAAACATGGAGCAGAGCATCTCTCCTACCCAGAGTCACTTAAGGCAATTTCAGACAAAGAACATCTGCTGAATATAGCAACCATTTTGCTGTTTTCCGCATGATATTATCTAACACGGTGGTTTTATTTATATGTTCTGCAGACTATCCATCCAGCTGCTCCCAACATCCACAGCAGGGAGGCTTTGGGAGTCAACGCTGAGACAGCCTTTATGCGATGCTGTACCGAAGGAAGACATGCAGGATTTCCAAAGCAATGTGTGCGCCTCTTCTACTTAGTTGATTACATATGTATTAGGCAAAATGAAGGACTCATCCCATTTTCTTCCAGATGGTTTTGTATCATTAATCAGGGTTAGAACTTTGCTGTGTTGCTACAGCTGATCTGGAATTATGCCTAGCTCCTTGGATGCATGTGATATGTTTGTGAATAATTTCTGTTATTATTGCCATCTTCAGCAGGCACAATTAAGTTTGAGGATTTGAACATCAACAATCTTTCCTCAGCTTCAGATTTTTGTTCTTCATCTCCTGCATCTTAGAAGAAAAACGTTTTGTTGAATTTGGTGTTAACTTCTTCCGTTTATTTATTTTATTCTTAATTTAAGATGTGAATGCAGTTATTTTCCTCCTTTCTGTTTGAATCATGCAGAGACAGGGCAGTCAAATTTACAATACCTCTCCCTTTTATAAGACTTGATGTTTTAAAGAGATGTCTACTGACATCTTCATTCACGCCTTCAACTTTTCAAAGGTGTTGCAGGTCTTTGTAGAATCAGTGTTTTATGGGGTAACTAAAGCTGTAATGAAGGTTTGCTACAATGAGCAGCTCTTAGCTGTTTGCAAATGTAAAATATTATGGTACTGTTAGCTTCCAGGTATCCCTTTATAATTTGTCAGAATTTTTGGTTGAAGATTGAACATTATTTGCATGTAGATACTAAACTGTGTGTTAGATAGAACTAGCTGTTAATTTTAGAACTGTTTAAATTTTAGTTGGCCACCACTCTATTATAAAGGAACATTCCCATTCTGTTTAGTTTAAATGGGACTCAGCCTAAAGGAGTAAAACCAAAGCAC
This sequence comes from Burhinus oedicnemus, assembly GCA_008921705.1. Taxonomy (NCBI): domain Eukaryota; kingdom Metazoa; phylum Chordata; class Aves; order Charadriiformes; family Burhinidae; genus Burhinus; species Burhinus oedicnemus. The sequence continues at coordinate 4,648,489 of VFFE01007869.1, read as the reverse complement.
TGCCATCCACACATTGCTACTTACCTTGTGGCAGGATCCATGTGTTCCAGAATCATCAGCGTTTTAGAATTAACCTTCAAAAAAAATGTCAAAAGTTACATGGTATTATATGAATCGTCTGTATTGCTCATATTGGTTAAAGATGCATGCTACGTGTTGCCTTGGCCTTAACTAAATCTACATGGCTTATACTGATTTAAGAGACTTCCACAAGAGGGTGCACCAGTTCAGCAAAACCCCATCTAAACCAAATGAGCTTGTCCCTGTTGTGGGTGTATTTACTATCATTTTATGTATTAACTCGTGTATCTAAATCAACTTCAAAATCGGATGGATGCTTTAATCAGTTTAATGTCCCAGAGCGTCTCTCCGGTCTGTCACAGGAACATGACTGGATGCGTGGTACTTTGTGGGTGAGCAAGTCGGGAAGTTTAATTTTGAACAAGAGGCGCTGTTTCCAGAAGTCCCGTTCACACTGTCTTCAGACTCCAGTCACAAAATGCTATTTAGACTTTGGGTTTTTTTTGGTGAAATGTGTTACCTGTTCCTAATTTATGTCTGATGCCCTGCAAATGCTTGCTACATGCATTTTAAGAATAAGGGTTTGGATTTTTTTTGTTTGTTTTTTTTTAAGCATCATTAATTTTTCTCTCAAACTGGTACAACACTGGATAGCACAGCTGCAGAAGAAAACTCCATCTAGAAAGATGACTTCTTGAGAGACTGCTGACTTGAGTATGACCGATACTTTTTTTTTTCTGTTTCTATTTTGGATAAAATTATTTCTTGTTTCATAAGATGGACGGGAGCTCTTAGTAACACTTCAGCTGAAGTTGTATACTGTTACTGTACTGATATGCTGAAAGCATTAAAGTGTTCTGCTGCATGAGTAGGCCAAAGTTCTAGGTCCATTCCTCTAAGACTGCAGTCCTAGGATAGTAAGATACCTCTGCAGAAATGATTAACTCTAACAAATTTTCCAGGAAAAGGGCCCACTTTTGAATCATGCATTCTCTGTCTGAATACATGAATCATAAATCACTTACAGAGATAAGATTATCTGATAGTCAGCAAAATAACTAGAAGTGTGGTGATATTCATGTGTGTCATGTTTTTTTTTTCCTGAGAAATACGGGTTTTGTCAAACTTTCAGGTTTTATTAAATAAGAGAAACATAATGGTGTGCTTTTAAAACTTTGAATTACTAGTACAAGATACTAAAAGAAGGTGAATTTGAGATGGAGGAAATTACTATTCTTTGTTACCACTGGCCACAAATGTAAAAGTTGGGTCTGGATTCAGAAGGTTTCATTTACTAATACCGATTAACTGGAACTACTCTGGTTTTGATGCTTTTCTTTTGAGCGGTGTAAAAGAGAAGTATATGAGGTTTTACTAAAAAAATCACCACCACACAGTGAATATGCCATTTAACTAGAAGAAGATTTTTATTTTAAAGACTGTAAACTAGCCATTTTCTTCCATTTACACCAGTTCGAGATTATCATGTGTAAGCAGATGAGGGTTTGGTTTTTTACTTGCTTGTGGATAGTACCAGAAGAATAATCTGTGTTTATATTTTTCTTAAAAACACTGTGGTTTTAGCTCTTTGCTGTCCTCCAAAGAGCCGAATGCATCTACCAGTCAGATAGGCAATACTGCTTAGTTATCTAAGCTTCCCAGCTATATCTGATAGCAGTAGGGCACAAGGAGGAGTAGTAATTACTATAGTTATTTACTTACCGATCATCTTGCTCTGAATATAATGGCATTTCCAGAAGCAGTTCTTCATTCTGACAGTGTGTGGAAGTCGCAGTTTTTAAAAACATAGATATACAACACAGATGCCTCCCAGCAAAGTAGGGTCCCAGCTTCTTCTCCAGGCTCTGGCATGAAGCGTTTGCCGCTCCCAGGAGTTCCTCCTCCTGACCTGAAGTTACATGTACCAGCCTGGCCAAAGGTCCATCAATGTCAAGCATTTCCAGTGGAGGGAGACTTTAATATGAAATTTCATCTCGGCATGGTTGGACCTTGCTTGAGGTTTCTGCCCTCCTGATCTTCAGGAGAGACCGAAGTGAGATGTGGCCCACTAGGTGTCACTCCACAAAAGGCTATGCGAATACAGGTGTTGAGTAAACCTTTGCTGCCCTCCTCTCTCTTCCTTTTCATTAGTGAAACTGGCTTGCGTTATTTCACCTTCATAAAAATAAACACAGCAAGCACTTTTTTTCACTTTAGAAAAAAAAATATTAAAATTACCAGTCTTAGTATTAAGGGGGAGAATAGAAATAAGCACAGAGAATAAAAATGGTATTTTATTTAAGCAACTTGTGAGGGAGGAAAAAAAGAAATCTATATATAATAGGTTGAGTCTGTTGACGTATCATATGATGAAAAATTAACTATTGCAAAAGTCTAATAGGTACGGAAGAGTTAGCGCATCTTGATAAGAGGGTGAACTGATCAGAGATTCTCTTTTCTCATATGTATTACATAATTATGATAACATTAAGAAAAAAAGCCTGGAACTGTATATTTCAGTATTTTTAGGTAGTAATAATATGTACTGATTTCTTTACTTGTATGTAGTGGAAAATCCAGGGCTAAAAAGCAATTTTAAAAAAAAATGTAAAATGTTAATATAGCGATTGATTAAATTGGAGAAATGATAGAGAAGTTTTTGAAGGAAACTGGTATTACTGAAGTCAGCTTCATTCTCTTCTTGATTTGTGTGTTAAGTGAGGCAGATTATTTTAGACATACAGAGTATAAGAACTTTTGGAACAGTAGCACTGAGATTCCTCACAAGAGGAATTTTTTGATGCCTTGAAATCAATGAAGACACCCTAAGAACAGTGTTACATGTCATCTCAAAATAAATTAACTTCCAACCAATATAACTTCCTATATGCTTGAGTTTCAGTCATGCAACTTCTGTGTTGAGTAGCAAGATCTTGGAATGATAGCGGTGGTTTTGTGATTAGCATACTATCAATTAAGTGAATTACTGTACTATCAATGAAAAGTAGTCTTGCAGGACTGGTGGTTTTGCCTGATGACCTTCAATCACTTTTTCTGGAAAGGCTGCCTTAGATACTAAGGTGTGTGCCACATAACATCCTGCCTTTTCTCATCAGTAGTTTCAATGTTCACCTGCTCCATAATTGAGAAAATGAAAATGTCAACATGTTCAAAGTTTTGGACAGTTGGCTGAACTAGATAATGCAGTTTAGAAAGATATCCTGAAGGCAGGGAAATATTTTTAGCTTCATTAACTTCTCTTCCTGGTTACGAAGAATCAGCAGGGAAAGGTTTTAAACATACTGCATTGGTTTTGCTCCCCAAAAATGTCAACCCACAACATCCCCAAAACTGCATCTGCAGGGATTCTTCATCTTTAATGAGAGGGCTTCCCCACCCCCACTGCTAGCCACCGCCAACAGTTTTTGTTGGGCACATCTAGCATCACCATGGCCCTCTTTTTTAGCTTTCCTTCAGGAACCTTTACTTTCCCTTGAAAAGTAAGTTGGCAGTAGTTTTCCATTGTTTCTTCCACAATGTGTACCTTAAAGGGAGGGCTCCGTTAGAGCAGCCTAACAAAGGTCGTGAAGAGGCAGATTGCAAGGTAAAGGCTTCCTGAGAACATATGAAATACACCTATGGAAAAGGTTAGACTTTGATTTCTGGGTCTCTATATTAATTGGGTTATATTGGAACCTTCTTACCATTGCCTGATTTTAAAACGGTGGGATATACCACTCTTGACCTTGTTGGGAGGGGCGAAGTTGTAGAATACAGAGAATGTGGAGTCTAGCAGCTTTCTGTTCTGCTGGATTATCTGGCAGAAATACGTTGAGCTAAAATAAGAGCTTGTGGCAGTGACTGTTCCTCTCCCTTCTCCTTGCTGAAAATGCGGAGAGCAAGAGTCTGTGCAAGCTGGGCTCGGGATGTAATGGCTTCAGAGGAACTGAGACGATGCAGCACACCTTTTGTGTGCCGCCTTGTTCCACAGCATCCTTCCGGTTCCCACCATTTGTTGACTTCACTTCATATAAAACATCAGAAAAGGACAGTTAACCTTTCTGTAATGGGATGTGTTTTAAGAAGTTAAGAATGTTCGTTGTGCAAGTATTGAGGGAGAAAAGGAGGTCTTGTTTCTGTCACTGAAAACAATGTGTTGGAGCCTGAGAACTTTTCTTTTTTAGCGTGGACATTTAAGTCAAAGACATTTTCCTTCTTTCATCGGCAAATAAGTAAAGTGTGCATACTGATTATTCCATTATTTGCAAGTCAGAATTGTAAATTATGCATTCACTCCAATGCAGTTTACCATCTGAAAGAAATAATTAAAGCTTTCTTTCTCTTGCCTAAGATTTAAACGTGTATTTAAAAATGAGATCATACTTTCATGGTGGTCATAGTTTCTTTATATATTTGTGTGGGGTAGCCTCAGAAATGGGTGTATGATCTGCTGGTGTGCCGTGATGTATTTCCTTTAATTATACATTTGTTTTGAGAAAGATGGTTATTCCAGGCCTCCGTCTTTCCTCAGTTACATCCTTACAATCCCACTGCAGCGGGAGTCGTGCGTACCTTCGTGTGTAGTTCAGCCATATGTGCTACTTATTTATATCTCATGCATGAAATAAGCTATTCCAAACATAATTTCTGTTCTGGTAATAGAAGATAAATGCAAGCGTGTCCACAGTTCTTTCTCAGTAATTGAGGATATGACACATTGCCAGTCACCGTGCTTGGTAAAGCTCTTGTTTTGTCGAGTCCAGACGGTGTAAGGCTGTGCCTGTCTGATGTTACAGACACTCAAGAGTTCAATTAATTTACAGATGATAATTTGTTTTCAGCTCCTGTAGATATGGATGCCTTCTTTACTCAGCTTCTATTGTGTCATTTGGTAAGAAGTCAGCTCCAACTGCGCGAGGCTCAATTTTTGTAATTTGTTTGTAGAAATGGCATATTCTCCCTGCATTATAAACGCAGCTGTGCAGCATTTTCCAAACGCGCTGCAAAGCTGGTGCCATCTTAAAATGACAGTTTCTTTCCAGATGCCTATATTTTCTGTATACATAATTTCATAACATCACTGAGCATGAGGAATGAAAGACTGGCTTTATTTAAGAAGAAAACAATAACACAAATAATAGAACAGGCGTTCCGTCAACATAAATTTTAGCTTCTGAAGTTATTTACCTCGTTGTATTTTCTCTGGCCAAGTTAATGATGCAGATGTGCTTAATTATGTGGACTCGGTGTGCGCCGATGGCCATGTCCGTGGTGGCTGCAGCCATCCAGGCGTGCGGCTCGCCAGGGAAGCGTCCCCGGCTGTCACCCGACAGCACGCTGCTGGCTTCTGGGCAGAAGGAAGTTAACTATGCTCTTAGTGAATTCCACCGATTAAAATAAGCCGTGTAAATAAGCAGTAGCTTACTGTAATTTGTTATATTTGCTGCGCCTTCATTTCGGGGGCGGCAGCGAGGGCAGGCGCGGATCCTGGCAGCCGAGCCGGGGGCTGAGCTCGGGCCGTGGGGGCACAGAAAGCCCGTCACCCTGGCTGCCTTCCAGGACGGGCTTCTGGTTCACTTTTTAGTCACGAACTACCGTTCTTTGAGCCAGTTCAGGCGATCGGCGGGGTTGGAAGGGACCTCTGGAGATCGTCTAGTGCAATCCCCCCCGCCCCTCCCCGGCCTGCCAGAGCATGGTTACTGTGAAACTCAGTACTGTTGGCGAGTTGAGGGTTGCCGGCTTTGGCCTTCGTGCGGGCTGGCCCTTCCCCGTCCTGCGTGACCCCTCGGCGGCGAGGGCCGAGGCCGCCGGCGCCTTGTAGGCCTCGGCCCCCGACGCCTTGTAGGCCTCGGCCCCCGACGCGGCGTTTTGAGGCCGCCCTCCTTGGGGGAGAGGCCGGGGCGCGCCGGGTTTGCTGAGGTGAAACGCTCGGCCCCTGCTGAATCAAACGCGAAGGGATTTCTCTCCCCTTTGCTGTTGGGAACGAGCTAATCGGTGCGCTTTCGGGTCGCTCGGGCGTCGATACGGGGAGGGGGGCGGTTTAGAGAGGCGACGGGGCGCGAACGGCCCTCGCCGGTGCGGGCCGGGGGCACGCGCCAGCCCGGCCGCCTTTGTCTCCTCAGGGCGGGGGCGGCGCTGCGGGGCGGGCCGGTTCCCGGCAGGGGCGGTGGGGGAGCCCAGCTCCTCCCCGGACCGCGCAGCTGCCGCCGAGCGCTGAGGGGAAGAGGTATTTAAAACAGCCGGGAGAAGATGCGAGGAGCAGAGGGAGCTGCGGGGCGGGATGGAAGGGGCGGCCTGAGGGCCAGCGCTGGGCGGGCGGGGCGGCGGTGAGCCCGGCTGAGCTCCCGCGGCGCCGGGGCTCGGCTCCGGCCTCCCTCTCTCCCTTCTTCTTCTTCCCTTTCCTCTCCCTCCCCGCCGTCTCTTGGTAACCCCGAAGGCGACTCCAGAAACAGCCCGGGACCTGCGACCAGGGCGTTTCTGCGTTTTTAAGGTGGAAATACCGGCCTGCCAGCGGGCAGCGCGTTTATTTATTTATTTTTTATTTCCCACCACCGCCAGAAGGCTAATCGTGTTTTGGTCGCGTTCTTAAATTGGGACAAAACGCAGGAACCTCACTCGAGGGGAGCACAAGCCGGTAGGTTTCAGCGGGGGGAACCTGGGGAAAGTTGGGAGACGGCGTGTCCGGCCGGCTCTGCCGGCCACTGCTGTCCTTGGGGTTTGTGCTCGGGCTGTTGCTTTTATTTTCTCTCTTTTAAAATTTGTTTTAGCACCGCTCGGCTTGCTTTCTTCAGCAAAGGAGCAGGAGGTGTGGTTCGCGTGAGAAAGCTGGCACTCAGGGACTGAAATCTCCCACCGAGAGCTTCCGCTGTTGAAATGTGTTGTGCAAATACAGCACTGCTCTCGGTGACTGTTAATGTTCTTTCTAAATAATAGCAACTGATCCGGGACGTTAAAATGCTGAAATAGAAATGCCAGCGAATTCTGAGAGTCTTCATTCCCACCGCTTTCTATGTTTAGAGTTGTTGGGGGATTCAACTCTATGCAGTGCGGCAGTTCTTTAAAAATAGCAGCGAAACTTAAATGATAATCAAGTGAGCAATACCAGTATTGAAATAGCATTAAGGATATGGCTGAAAAATGGCTATAAGTCACTTACTTAGCTCCTCGGCACAGCCGGACTCCCTGAACCCTGCCAGATCCCCTTGCGTATCGCAGGGCTGTTTAGCCCGGGCAGGAGGAAGCGAAGTATCCGATTCCTTTCGGAGCTGAGGTTTCTTACATCTTTGAAGTTACTTGAAGGTTTGAGGTACCTTTGGTGGTTTAGGAAGAGAATTGGCTGGTATGTCTGTGGAAGAATAACAGAGATACCAATAATTTGGGGGTTTGTTTTAACTGGCAAACAGATATACTGGTTGCTTTAAATTTAATCTAAAAATGGGAAACTGGAGAGGTACAACTTAGTTTCTTTTCCTGGCAATCCTGGTGTGCTGTTTCCCAGGGTAATGCAAAAGCCTTATACATGAACGTTCCAAAATAAGGAAGACTCGGTGAGAAATTTTCCAGAGAAAATCATCAGTAGTAAGAAATTATTGCCAAATTTTATCTGGTTTTCTGGGATTTTCTTTTGTAATGAGAAGTTAACTTTGCTTGGAATGCATTTATCCAGGAAATAATCCTTAATGTTCTCCGCTCTAAGCTTTGAGGCTATGTGCGAGGAGACTGAAGAGGGTTTAATTAAATGTAATCAAATATTGCAAGATCCCTGATGAAAAGGTGTAGAGCTGGCTTTGTGGTGATGTACGAGGCATAGTGTTTGTACTTTGGAAAAAAATAATTTTGATCTTGCAAATAATTTTTTTTTTTTTCCTGTTCCTGAGTAACTAGCACACCTTTGTTTTCTTCACTGCCGGGTTTTAATTCTTGTTGACTCGCCTAGCGAGAGGCAAATGAGCTTGGTGTGTCAGCGCAGGGTGAGGGAGTGCAGCCTGCGGGTCTGAGTCAGTGCGGAGCGTGTAGGCATGTGAGGATGGCTGTGTGTGGGGTGGGAGTGTCTGGACACGGCCCCGACCGTCACCGTCAGATGCCTAGCAGGAGGAACATGGTGTAAGCGCTTGAATTCCTGTGTCTAAGAAACCAACCATTAAATCCTGGCCCCTGCTGAAGTCAGTACGAAGTTTGCTCTTCGGTTAAGTGAAGCCAGCAGTTCTCTGGCAGTGCTGCTGGGTGGATGTGTGAGGGCGGTAGGAGGGAAGATGCGTGTGAACGAAACGGGAATGGAGTGGGTACGTCTGCCCCTTTATCTGGTGGGAGAAGAGACGGTGTGGGAATGTTGTTGCAGTGTGGTGGGAGCGTTCAGGGCTGTATGTCTGCTAATGCTTCTGTTCTCAGGTCTGTGTGCAAGGGAGGCACAAAAATGAACAATGCAGTGTTTGCTTCTGTGGAATATAATGAACTAAAGTGCTGTTTATTATTAAACATCATCACGAGGAGGAGGGCATCAGACCATCCCCCTTTCCTGCCCCCCCCCCCCCGGGGACTGTGCGTGCGTGCCTGAGTGTCTCTGAGATTTCGTGTGTGAGAAGATGATGAGTGTGTGTTTGGGATTAATTAGCCTGAGTTTAGCTGGTTTCATGCTTTACGTGCCTAGGGGCTACCCACAGTCACAGAGAGGGGAGGAGTTAGCTGTTGCTGGCTCAAAATCCTCTCCAGGGGTGATCTTGTTCGTGTCAACCATGAGCAATTAGAGAGATTAACTGTCTTGTTTTCCTTTCTGCCCTAGATTGATTCTTGTGAGGCTCTGGGACATTTGAAAGTGATTTGGAGAGAGCAAAGTCTGTGTCTGATGGACACCGAACCAAAGCCAGCGTGTGTTGTGCAGCAGGCTCGCTGCCCAGGAATGAAGTGCCCTCCTTCAGAGGACTTTCCTCCTCAGATAAGACTGTCTGAAAAGATACCACCAGTGAAGCCTTGCTTCAAGAAGAAGCAGCAGGTGCAGAAGAGACTGGACACAGAAACTCTGCGGGCTTTGCGGCCAATCTTTACCAGTTTGCTGGGAGCTGGGACCTTGGATAGGGTCTTTGTGCCCCGAGGCCAAGGTGGCGGTCACAGTAATTTATGTGAAACTGCTGTGAAAAAGACTCTGGACCTTGGTACTTCTTGCCCCCAACCAGAAAGTAATGTGACTGTGCTGATGCCAACAACTCCAGATGTGCAGAGTCAATTGCCAGTAGCTGATCCTTCTTCCGGGCATCCTGAGCAGGATATCCAGTCAGGAGAGCAGGGCTTCTCACCAGAAACTACTCCTGGAACTGCTGCTGATAACAGTAATGAATCATTCCAGGATCATCCTTTGCACCCAACTGCTAGCGATGGTGCAGCTTGTTCTTTGTTCCCAGACAAGATTCTGGAAAGCTACACATCTGGCTTATTCCACGAGAATAGCTGTCCAATGCAATACAACTTGAACCCAAGCAATAAATTCAGTGCTGGGATATTCCAGGATAAAAGCGACGAAGCTTCTCTTGATCTGGTATTTGAGCTCTTGAACCAGCTGCAATATCACACCCATCAGGAAGACGGGATAGAAATCTGTGTGGATTTTCTCCAGGGCACTTGTGTTTATGGCAATGATTGTCCCAAACATCACACAGTCTTGCCTTATCATTGGCAAGTGAGAAGGACAGCAACCCAGAGTTGGCAAAGTGTGACCAATGATTCCCAGGAGCATCTGGAAAGACTTTACTGCAACCCTGACAATGATAGGATCAAAGTGAAATACCGGTAGGTAACTGAATTTACTCCCTTACTAGTAAGGGTGCTTCACTGAGCAGCGGTCCAGAAATGTAACAAAATGTGCTTTCTTTTTTCCTGATGTTTCGTATACAAGTGTTTTACAAACCCTGTGATGACGTTGCCTAACAAGTTGGCCACAACAGAAAATTCTTGCACGCTTATTAAAACTACTATTTATCATTTGGAAAGTATTCTTTGAAGCTGAAGGACTTTGAAGTGTGTGAAATAAGAAAACTTCAGGTCTGTAGAAATTCAGAGAGTTGACAGACACTGTTGTGTAACATTGTGCTTGTTCTTGACGTTCCTAGTTAGTCTTTTCTCTGTATTAGAAAAAGTGGCAGTATGAATGAGCTTTTGCCACGATTGAAACAGGAATGATAGAGCTGTTGCTTTCTGTCGCTGTGAATCCAGGTTGACTGTATGCACTCCAAGCACAGTTTTCATAATTACATTCTAAGTAACTAAAATCAGATAGGTGCTCTGTTACGTCCTTTGACTGGAAATTTTCTATAGTTGCTAATATATGGTGATATTTCAGCTAATTCACTATGAACAACCTGAGCGATACCTTCAGAAATGCTGATCATCTGTTTAAATTGTCATCTAAAAATGTTAAACTATTCATTAGAAGCTCTTGTTTCCTCTATACATAGTGTTTATCTACGGATCCTCTGAAATTAGAAAACAGCTTTTAAGTTTCCCTGGTTATGTTACCAATTTAGGTGTGATCCTGTAACCTGAGATCTAAACCCAAACTTCTTCAACTTTTATAATGCAGGCTCCATTTTGAGGAGTAGTGGGGGGTGCTGATGTTTACCAGTTCATTGGATCTATATAGTCCGTGTTTGTATGAGTGCAGGGTGTAGACTGCCTTTTTTTTTTTTTTTTTTTTTTTT
>VFFE01007869.1:4610438-4637760 GCA_008921705.1 Burhinus oedicnemus | reverse complement strand
TTTTTGTAAGTTTTATGAAATGGCTCCTTCTAGCTAGAAGAGACAGGCCAAAATGAAATGGCTCCAGTCTGGGAAAAGCAGGTGGACCTCCAATGGTACATATCCTGCCTGGGAGCTAATTCCTCAGTATGCATGCATGGGTCTTGGATGAAGTCAGAGTAAATACTGTATGTTCCCCGATGGGCATATGGAGGCACCTGGGAAGGTAAATACAAAAATAAATGTAAAGGAAACTAGTTTTCCTTTGTTTGTTGGATAACTTGTTTCTCTGATGCTGTTAGGGTATGCTTACATGATTTTAAAATCGTATAGAGCACAGTGGAAACATTTCAGTCGTTCAGGGACTTCTGCAGGTCATCCGACCAATTGAATAGTTAAATTTCGGAAGTTATCTTTTTGGTCTGCACAGCTGCCACAGTGTATGAGATAACTCGTGTTACTGATAACACCGGAGATGAGAAAACAGCTGAAATTCACTGTGCCTGGCCATTTTGTATGTGATGTTTCTTGAATATACACAGCTGAATGGTTTTGAACTTCTTTTAATTCTGTGCTAGAAGGAATGCAAGACAGAAACTCTAAATAAAAAGCATGTGAAGTGATTTTAGAAGTGTTTGCCTTGTGCTTTGTAATAGTACACTTCAATGAATTCCTATTCGCTCAGCTTTGTAGTATCATTTACATGGGAAATTAATTGACTTCTAGCTATACAAATCTAGAGAAGTTAGAAGTGTTATCTTGAGCTGCTGTAGGAATCGGCAACCACTCATATATCCCTTTTCTTGTTTCACGTCAATAAACAGATTAGTTTTGGAAACAGCTGTCACCTGGCTTCAGGTTGAGGTCAGTCTGTTCCCTGTGTACTTACGGTAATAAAACAGTCCTTTCTGAAACAAAGATTTATAATTGGTGAAACAGATTGCTCGGAAGAGTTGTTTGCAAGGGAATCCAGCAGGCACGGTGGTATGGCATTGTCCGCCTGCCCGGTTCCGTACGGATGAGGAACAGAAAGAGTCTGTTGCAATTATTTGCTTAGCAAGAGCAGCGATCGTGAAGTTCCTTCCTAGTCAGTACGGGTATTTGTTGAAATCAGTAGGGATTTGAGCTGAGTAATAATTGTAAAATTAGGTATTTGTAGTCAAATATATAAAGGAGTCCTTTTTTGGAAAGCTGGACATGGAGCGTGTGACATGAAACACTGGATGGAATATTCAGAAACTGAAACATCCAGAATTGGTGGTCACTAGTGAGTGTTAGCCTTGTATATGACCATCTTATGTAAAGCATTGATGAAATTGATGCAGTTTCATTATTTATCATAAGTCTCAGAGGTATTTTAAGTCCTGAGATTGGATAGAATTTTAAAAAAAAAAAAAAAGCAGGCCTGTCTATGCAGAGCATTTTTCAAAAACGGGGCTTTGAAAATGGGGCTCCATCCAAGCGCTTTGGAAAGTGTTCATATTGCAGCTTTGTGAAAGCAAATGCCTCTCTTGCGACATGACAACCCTGTCCTGTATCAGCTCTGTTGCCACTCAGAGCTGGGCTTGTGCTGTCTCTAGGACGTTTACCAATATAAAAATTAAAGCTAACCCCAACCAGTGTAGGTGGGAGACCTTTGAAACCAGCAGTCCCCCTCAGACAAATAGAAGATGTGACTTGGATTTGAATTATGAAATGTGGTACATGCAGTAATCATTGGAAGATTTGAATGTGTTTGACATCCTCATTGCTACAGATTTTTGGAACTTAACAGTACTTCATGCCACAGGACCATTTTAACCCAGTACCTCATGTCCAAAAGTGGCCAACGATGAGTTTCTTGGGAAGAGCGGAACAGAACAAATACACATCTCAGTACAGTCTCTTGTCTTCCAGCAGTCATGCCTCAGTGCCTTCCTGAACCAGAGATGGTATCTGTGTCAGACAGCTTGGTGGAGTTTTTTTTTGTTTGGTTGGTTTTTTTTCTCTGCCAGGAAAGATCTGGGGCCAGACTTTGATCTAAGCTGTATATATATCTGAACCAATATCCCAATAGTTGTCTCAGATTTACAAATGTGCAAGTCAGGCCAGAACATCACAGAACGTTACTTTTCAAGCATACCCAGTCATCGATTGTAAGGAGAAGAAAACTTGCCTTTCTGACTTTAAAAAAAATAAAGGAAAAACAGTAAAGCTACTGTATTGATAGATTTTTTTTTTTTTTTCCCACCTCCCTGATTATGGAGCCTCTAAGTGTGGAGGTAAATCTTTCTGTAGCACCTTTCTTGTTTCTGAGTCTTTCTTAACTGTACACCTCCAGCATGGCTTACAGTCACAGCAGAGAGAAGCAGTGTGACATGATGAGGAAACAAATTAAGTGAAATACGAAACTAATTTCCTGCCCTGTCACCGGCTGCCCCTCTCTTCAGTTTAAGAATGATGTGATACTGATAAGATCAAGACAGCGAGATCGTGTTTACTGACTTGTTTTTGTTCTTGCCCTGATGCAAGGTGTTGCTTCTGTGAGGGAAGGTTCCTGTTTTCCTTTAGCGTTCCTTACAGCAATTAAGATTTGGCTGCATTTTTATCGCTGTGGTGTGAAGAGCTGTTTGAAGAATGTCCCTTCATGAGTGTTACCTGGGCCTCTGCTGTTACTTCCTATGGAATTGGTATTGGTTTCGGTGGGAGCAGATTTTGGCTGCTGATGTTCCTGTTGCAGTACCTCTGCTTAAAATACATCCTCTTAATAAGATCTTTCTTTTTAAGTGAAGTTCAGTTTCATACAGTGTTGGTCCCTCACCCAAAGCTGGACTACAGCCTGCAACTTCAAACAACTGTTTGCGACAAATAAGGTTAAATATTGCTGATTTTGGGTCAGCAGAGCGTGTCAATGCCTGACTTATATCTCCTAGAGTAGCTGAGTTCGATTTGACTAATCTTTCAACCTTAAGTACAAAAGGGTTTCATACCTGTTTGGATCTTTTAAGCTCATTTGTTCCCCTGAGTAGCTTTCAGGTTGTTGCTATTGCAGAGGAACTGGTTTAGTCATAGGGAGAAAATCAACAGTTTCATCATCTAAGGGGTGTTTGACTCTCAGTCTTGCTCTATATCACAGCTGTTCTGATGGGAACCGAGTTTCATTTCCTGCACAGACCTTTGTTGATCGCTAGGTTTCTTTTTTTTCTGAACCCTGTTTGCGGTAAGACTCATGACATATAGCTGAACTTAGGAGAAGAGTTCGAAACCACATGCATTTTCACAGCATTTACAAAAAAATATTTCTCCTAGTCATCTGTTTGCACATAACATCTAGCTAACGTCTGTCTTATTGAATGGAGAGAGCACAGAAGATTCACACGTTAAACTGAAGTTCTTCAGAAGGATGCAAGGAAGAGTGAGCCCAAGTATCCTTATTTTAGCAGGCTATATTCATCTCTCAAACGACTTCAGTGCTCTAACTTGCTAGTACCTACTCAGTTCAGTGTCCTGAAGAGATTATGTCTTTCTGTTGCCTTTTTTTATAGTTAGGATACAGAGAAAACGTAACTTATTCGAGGAACCACATTCTGCTATTGAGAGCACTTGTGGAATTTTATTTTGTAAATGTGTGCTGGTTTACCACACCAAATTTGGGGTTGTGTGCTGTGTTCTTAAGGGAGTTCAATATGCTTATTCTTTCAGTGCAAATAATTCCATTGAACTGCTTTATTTTATAAATAGAGACCTTTATTTGTTTAGTTGGTGAAGAGAAGTTCTTAAGAAATCTCTGTTCCCACCTCTGTCACGGGTTCTCTGTAGGACTTTGGAGAAGCTGTTTTAGTCTCTCTGCATCCGTTTTTCCAGGGGAAAATGGGGATAGTAATTTTCTACCTCAGAAGCAAGATGAGGCAAAGTTTTGTGGTGTTTGCAGAGAGGTTGAATCAATTTTCCTGGAAAAAGAGACAGTGTTGTTTTTGTTACTGGTTTCAAGCTGTGCTGAAGGCTGTTCCTGCTGCATGATGCCGAGAGGCAGTGGGAGTAATGCTGTGCCCCACCAAGGTATTTGAATACATTCCCTGCTTTCCCAAATCTCTGACAAATTGTAGCCTTCATCTCCTTCCTGCTCTTCTCCAGACGGGTATTTCCAGACAGAGACTTCAAAGTCCATGAGTAACAACACTAGATTTGTTTTTATCATGTTAGCTACAAAACTCTGCTTTGCCTTAACACAAACTGCCCAAGGAAAGGATAAAGAGCGATGGACCCCATTCATGGAGCTGGTTGTGGGAGGAAGTGTTGGGGTGGCTGTGTTTCATCCCTGCGCACAAAAAAGGATTTTAATTGCTGGGTTTGTGTGTGTGTGTTCTGCCTCTGTCATCATCATAGTGCCGAGTGTCTCATCCCCATTGCATGTGGGCATCTCTCGGCGGTGGTTAGCTGGGCAGTCACGTGCCTGGGATGTGGTATGTGCTCCCTCATCCTCCCTTTGGGCACAAAACAAGGCGATGTGTGCCTTGCTGCTTTATTGTTGGGTTTTCCCTCTCCCAATCTTTGTTACCCATAATCTGTACATGAGGGAGCGTACCCTTTACTCTGGATAGTATGCGCTGTACCTCAGGAGTAGTAAATCGTTATGCTGTACTGAAGATAAAGTGATGTTATGCTAAAGAACATAGCAGACGTAACCTTGAGCATCTTGCATTCTTGCTGTTCTTGAACCCTAAATTTGGGGTCTTTCTCCTATATTTGGGCCTCAGGCAGTTGAGAAGTGCAGTTGTCGCATTTGCTTTCATCACTGGTGTCTTAAAGCCGAAGCCAGGAATGTAATCACGCAATCACTTGCAGTAATCACAATTCATTTTTTTTCATGGCTTTGCGTTATGTAAGCTGGTAATAGGCTTTTTAATATACAGAGGAAGTGCTTTAACTGAAGAGCTATTATTAAACAACTTTGCTAAATGTATTTTAGGATTTCAGAGCTTAAAAGCCAGTAAATATTGTAATTTGAAAAAATTAATGCTTCTGAATAGAGAAATACACTATTAAAGAATGAGCACTGGATTAATATGTATTTTATGTGAATCAAGGTTTTTTGCGAAAGAGTATCTTTCCTTATTCCCAATGTTATAATTAGGGAAAAAAAACCAGGTAGCCTTTTGGGCACATAGTGTGTTTTTCAGATGTGGTCACTTAAATGCATTTGTCTAAAATTTTCAGCTGTATACAATAATGCAGTGTTATTCCAAATAATTTATTGTTAGTTAGAAGATGTGTTGAGTTTAAGAGTTTTTAGTTAAAGTATTCAGGGAAAAAAATAAAACAGCTGTGTAGATTTTGGGGGGTTCATCTATTTTTTTCACTTAATTTTCCATTAAAATTAATGGGAAGTAACATTCTAAACACTTTACCAACTTGAAAAATAAAAATACCATTTTTAAAGCATCCCTAATTTAACAGAAGTTTGAGTTTTGGGAAGATTCTGCTATGTTACATCCTGAAACTGCTGAATCTCTTGCTATTCACAGCTAAGGGGAATGGATGGAGGATGTCATACCAAGAAATATCTCGACCACATTATTTCTTCATGAAATACTTAAAACTTTTTTTGGATTCTGAGCTGCAGCTCTTACTCTGAGAGAAACTTTAGGTAAACCCGGGTAGAAACTGCCCAGAGCCGGTATCCCCTGGAGGGAAGGGATGCCATCCAGAGGGACCTGGACAGGCTTGAGAGATGGGCCTGGGCGAACCTCATAAAGTTCAACAAGGCCAAGTGCAAGGTCCTGCACGTGGGTCGGGGCAATCCCAAGCACAAATCCAGGCTGGGTGGAGAATGGATGGAGAGCAGCCCTGAGGAGAGAGACTTGAGGGTGTTGGTGGATGAGAAGCTCACCAGGAGCTGGCAACGCGCGCTGGCAGCCCAGAAAGCCCCCCGCATCCCGGGCTGCATCCCCAGCAGCGTGGGCAGCAGGGCCAGGGAGGGGATTCTGCCCCTCTGCTGCGCTCTGGGGAGACCCCCCTGCAGTGCTGCCTCCAGCGCTGGGGACACCAACAGCAGAAGGACACGGACCTGTTGGAGCGGGTCCAGAAGAGGCCATGGAGATGCTCCGAGGGCTGGAGCCCCTCTGCTGTGAGGACCGGCTGAGAGAGTTGGGGGTGTTCAGCCTGGAGAAGAGAAGGCTCCAAGGAGACCTTCGAGCCCCTTCCAGTCCCTAAAGGGGCTCCAGGAAAGCTGAGGAGGGACTCTGGATCAGGGAGTGGAGCCAGAGGACGAGGGGGAGCGGTTTTATACTGAAAGAGGGCAGATTTAGATGAGATATTAGGCAGAAATTGTTGCCTGTGAGGGTGGTGAGACCCTGGCCCAGGTTGCCCAGAGCAGCTGTGGCTGCCCCATCCCTGGAGGTGTTCAAGGCCAGGTTAGACGGGGCTTGGAGCAACCTGGTCTAGTGGGAGGTGTCCCTGTGCATGGCAGGGGGGTTGGAACTAGGTGATCTTTAAGGTCCCTTCCAACCCAAACTATTCTATGATTCTTTGATCTTGAATTGCAAGAGTGATGGAGTTGTATTAACCAAGCTGAAAGGCAGCGGTAGGTGCGTGGGAGCTGAGCTCTGCTCTGTGGCACGGGCACGCACCAAAGAGTGGGTCGCTCAGAAACGCTGTGACCTTCACAGTCAGACAGACTGAGCAGTTCTATTTAGGAATGGGAAAAGAAGAACACTTAATGTGTCGTATCGTACATCGGCTTTCAAGAAGAGTGTTTGAAGCGGGGGCAATCAGCTGGTTTGGTGCTTGATGCCTGGGCTCTTGTTACAGCAAATTGTCCGCGTAAGTCAATGAGCGATGACCATCCTGTCCTTCTGCCTTGGCTAACAGAGGAGGGGAATTGGGTACAGAAGAGGCAGAAGCAGTGAGCTACAAAAATGTAAAAAATTCCAACCAGCAGACAATCATTACATTTTTCAGTACTGAGAGATAATTTGGCACATTCTATACAGGTTTCACAGAAAAATGTTTAGCTTTCAGAGAAGCTATTTTCACTGTAAGCTGTTATTATCCATCAGCTTTATAAATCTTAAACAGAGTCTTAGGAGATAATGTAGATGCACACTTAGCCGTGCACAGATTTTGTTTGTTGTAGGAAAAAACTTACCGCAATTTGTTTTACTGGAATTGTTTGTGAAGTTTTGATGTCGTTATAGCACTACTAGAAGAAAGCCATGTATAAACCCTGCTGTTCCCCACCTGTTTTGCATCAGAACACGTCTGCACACAAATACGCTTTTTTGCATATGCACTGTTAACCCTGAGTTTTAGGAGTTCATCCTGAAGATGTGCTTGCTCTGCATGAGAAGCATGAGGCGGAGCAGTCTCATACTGCGTGTCCACCTCCGAGAGTGTTTTTCCTTCCACGGCGTCCCCCCGTTGCAGCCCTTTGATTCTCCCTGCGCTGCGGCAGAGCTGTGTGGGGCTCTTGCAGGCTGCATTTTAACACAGTTAAGCCCGTGTTAGAAATACCCGAGTCACGTATTGGAAGCCAGCCATGTTTCAAGCGCCGGTGGAATTTGTTTTCCAGTCTTCAAAATTTTACAGACCTTTAATTTTTTAGGACATTAACCAGTACGTGATTACTTTTAAAAGAATTCAGCATGCTAGTGGATAACCTTTATCATGTTTAGACTGTATGTTGATTTTCAGATCCCCTTTACTTTGCACGGTATTAGCATAGAACTACTGCAAACATTTTTGCATTGCATATGTTACAGTGGAAACTGATAACGTACAAAGTTATAATAAAATTAAATAATCCTCTGGGATTTAGCACCTTTAAAACAAAATAATTTACTCATAAAGAAAAGGTTTTCCATTTCTTTGCAGTTTCTTGGAGGTCACAGATCTTTGGAGTAGGGCGAACCGTGTTACAGTGTTTGACTTGAAAAGAGGTCGAAGAGAGAATGAATGCTCGAATTGTGAGGTTTTATAGTGAGAAATATCTTTTGGCATATTTGTTTCATGCAATATGCACAACAGTATCTGGGGGGCTTGATTCAGGACTTGGATTTGTAGGTGCAACATAACCCCAAAACAGTGAGTCCAGCTCCTCACTGCAAAAGGGTAATATAAACAATATCAATCGCTAAACATGCTTTTCTCAAAAATAACAGCTTTGTTAGGCATTGAAGTTCAGAATTGTAAGACTGTGTTTTGATAAGAAAAAGCAAATGTCCCTAAAGCAGCCTTAAATGAAGAAATTCACTCAAAAAATCATGCTTATAGTGCAGCCTGCAAATACTTTAAATAATAACACAGCTTGGTATTTCAGAGAGATGATTTCCTCATGATTTCACACATTGTTTTCAAATAAAGTAGATTGTAGCTTGTTGTTATGGAACAAAATGACTACATACCAGGAAGGTGGGGTGATCTCTTCTTAGTTTTTTCACTCCAGAAAGTGTGCGTATTTTTTTAAGCCCTACATTTAATTTCATTCCCTTGGTACTGGCCATTTATTTTGGTTAGTGCTGGTTTTCCTTCTGACTACATCTGTCTTGTACCTGACATTTGTCTTGCCGGGCTATTGCCATATGCGTTTCCCGGCGTGGTGTGGGTGCCCCTGCATCAGCAGTAGTGGGCAGTGGAATGTCAGCTTTAATTAGTATATCCAGCTCCTCGCGGTGGGCTGCACCTATGGTGGGGAGACACGGGTTATTAGAAGACACCTCCTACGCAGAATAGCTGGGTTCCTCCTGTACTCATCTTCTAACTGTAATGATTTTGTATGCCGTTGACGCAAGTAGGGAACACGCTGTTAAACTTTCCATGGGTTTGGTGTGATAGTGTCATCTTGACAAAATTTTCATCTTAATTAGTGCGGCTCTATAACAGTTTCTAGAGAACCACGTGCAGGGAACCAGCAAGATGTTCCTTTTGGGTCATAAGTTCTCGGTGCGAAGGGGCAGAAAGCTGGCTGGAGCCGTCCCCGCTGCAGGCAGCTCTGCTGGGACAGGGACAGCCACAGCCACCCTTGGGGGGAATCATCCCCGAAATGGGTCGGGCAAAACCTGTGCTGGTTGGGCTTGGGCTGGGGAGGCTGCCAGAAGAATGGTTTTTTGTGTCCAAAGAATTTTAAAAGTAGCTCATGGAGTTGCATTTTTAAGACATTTGATTTGACTTTTGGGACTCTGCTGTATCTTTAAGTCGATATGAAAGCTTATTGAAAACAAAAAGAGCAAGCTAAATTTACCCAGCCAGCAGTGGGTCAGATCCCCCGATGGTGAGCCTGTAGGAGCAGACATATCGTCCTTTTGTCTGTGTCAGGACAGTGCTTAATACTTCAAACGGGGCTTAGCACTTCACAGACCCAAATGCAATTAATTGGCGATGATAAACACTGAGAACGGCTACACACCTGTACCTCCTGTTGAGAAATGATCATTCCAGCTGATCGTCATTTTTCAAAGTGGGAACTCTTCAGTAGTTTTCTGTGAAAGTAGTATAAGGAAACTCTTCAGCAGCTGTAGCAGTAAGAGTGTGAAATATTGCAGCCGTTCTCAAGCAAATTTGTATTCATAAAATCATATAGATGTTTAGAATGGCTGTCACTTCATGTGGCAAATTTCATACACAGTACTTTGATCTCTATGTTATTAATGTGCCAAAGTTTTAAAAATAAACTGCAGATTTCAAGTATCAGCTTGATTTATGTTTACTCTTAAGAACTGAAAGAAAATATTTTATATAGTCTCAAAAGCTGCATTTCCAGTTGCCAAAGATTAGTAACTGTTAATGAATACCAGTAAGCTGACAACTTGTAAAGAGATTGTAAAAGTAGAAAACTAATTATGTAAACAGCATTATTTTGGAAATATGTTAATCCTGGTTCTAAAAAAAATGGCTGGGAATGAATATTACTGTCATTTCTTCCAATTTCTATGAATTTCTTAAGTTTTTGATTGCTAATAAACCAGTGATTGTCTGATGATCAGTAGAGTTTTACAACTCTCTGCTTTACTTGAGAATGTTCTTTAATTTCATGTCTCTCTCTTAACTGACTAATGAAACAGCGGTAGAAGCTGTTTGCTGAGGCATTCCACAGTCACTGTTAAACATGACTTTGTAAAGTGTAGAGGAAATGCACTTTTATTTCCTCCTTTCGATGAACGGTGTACTCTGCTTCTTAATTTTGTTGCTAGGTCCTTTTGAAACCGCCAGTCACTTTACATGAAGTTGCATACTGGCGTTGATTTTTGTAGCAGCAATATAGCTACTCCAAATAAAAGGCAGCATTCCTCAGTGTAGGCTCCATAATTGTGAAATCATGTTTCCTTTTCATATGATGCTAGTTCTCTTCTGCTGCACATGATGAAAGATACTCGAACTCTCTGGTGGATTGGCAGCAGATGCTCCTCATCCGGAGCCATTTACATTTTCTTTTCTTTCCTGAAGCACTAACTTTCACAAGAATAACCTTTTGAATAGTGTGTGGCTGCTTCATCAAATATGGTTGTGTGTTGTATTTACTTAGTATGCTCAAAATGTCAAGGATGCGTATATTGATTTTTGTACCATTCATGCATACTGAATAAATACCACTGGACTAGGAAGACTGCTGGGTTTGGGGTTTTGTCATCCTGTGCTGAAGACCATGTTTTTTTCACCACCGTTCACAGTAACTCTTGAAGAGTTCCTTTGCCCTCACAGCTCTTTGTGCTTGCTCCTGTGCTATGCCCACTTCAAGCTCAGGGGACATCCTCACAGTCACCGGGTGACATGAGGCCAGCCGGAGCGAGGGTCTGTCTGAGGAGGACTATGCCAACTGTAGTTCTGACTGGCTGTTTTGTTATCGCTGAATGCTCTTTTTAATGGATTACAAAAGGTGAGAATTCTTTCTTTCTCTTGTTCTTTCCAGGGGACATGAGTTTTGGGTGGATTTGAACATTATGAAATTGTATGAAACTGTTGAGTTTGACCAAATGCGGCGGCTGTCCACACCTTCCTGCCCCAGCTCCAGCTCCAGCTACTACACGGTCTGGAAATACTTCTGCAGGGACCACTTTGGCTGGAGAGAATACTCAGAGGTATTTAACACGTTCCAGAATCTTGCTTTTGGGTTGTGACCCAAAACTCTGTGTACAGTATATACTATAAACTATATATACATCTTTAGTCTGTTTCCTCTTCAAACAACCTGGTCTAGTGGGAGGTGTCCCTGCCCATGGCAGGGGGGGTGGAACTAGATGGTCCTTAAGATCCCTTCCAACTCAAACCATCCTGTGATTCTATGAGTCTCTGATTCAGGGAAGTTACTTAGAGTTACTGTTTAGGAAGATGATCAAGAAGGTCAGTGTTGAACTGAAAAAGCAATAAAAGGAGAACTCTGTTCTGCTGGACTGCACCTTGAATTATCCCTAAAAACATCGGAGACACAGAGGCTGACCAAATTGTCAAACTGGAGAGCAAGCTGGCCCATGACAGTAACAAGAAAGTACTTTCTAATCCCTAGAAATCTTGTTTTAAGACCAAGGGGACAGCTTTCCGCAGCCTTTTAAACACCACTACCATCTAGCTTTGCAGTTTCTGATTTATTTACCTGTCCCCAAAGATGCCACAAGGCAGGACGTGATCCTCCAGAGCCGCTGGATCTGGCCCCATGCTCTCTTGGAGGCTGCAGTGCAGACTGCTGCAGCTGGACAGGCTCACAGCTGCCAGCCCTGCTCCTTAGGGACCTCTTCCTAAATGTCTAGTTTAAATCTGTTCACCGATGGTTTATGCACGCTTGTTCCAGTTTCGCCACCGCCCTTTGGTCTTTAACAGCCACAGTTTTCTGTGTCAGGTTTTAAATAGGCCTTCTCTCTTCCAACTCTTTAACCCCAATGATAGGCACAGCAGTCACATCCACTGGCAAACAGGATTGTGCTCGACAAAACTAGAATACTTTAATTCCTTCAAGTAAGCTTCCAGTAAGCCTTGTAAATACCTGTGGTAGTTAAGAGCTCATCTGTGGCTGACCAGAGCTGTACATAATACTGTGAATAAAACCTCATCAGTGTTTTACAATTTTGGCAGTACTAGAAATACCTCCACCAGTGTAAAGTAGATCACGTTCATCTTTTTCATGTGTCACGCTGACTTTATAAGCCTGGTAGGAGCACTGGATGCAGTTTGGGGCTTTGCAAATGAAAAAAAAAAATAAATGCAACAACTGGACAGAGTCTGGAAGAAAGCACCACAAATAACAAGAAGTTTAGGATGTTTGACCTGGGAGGGGAAGTTAAAAGAACTGGGTTTCTCTAGTGTAGAAAAGAAAAAAAATAATTGTGAGAATGTATTAATATATAAAAGATTGTTCTACAGCAGACTTCTGCTTTTCACATTCAGCGAGCAAAGACACAAAATAATTTGTGTCAAGGGAGTTTTAGGTTAGATATTGGGAATAACATTGGTCATGTGCAAATACAATAGCAAAAGCACCAATTACATTGGAAAGTTGTGAAACCTGCCTTGTTGGCAGATCTTAACAACAGGTAACAGAACATTTTTCAGTGGTCTAAGTGTACTTGTGCCTCGGAGCAGGGGAAAGAGAGGAGAGGGAAGGGAGTAGAGAGAGGTATTCTTTGAGTTCTGTGGCAAAAATATTAAATTTTAAGCATACAGTTTTTCACGTGTATGTTTTTGTTTTCATTTTCTTGAAACAGCCTGTTGTAAGATTGATAGAAGAAGCCAGCTGCCGGGGTCTGAAAGAGGTTCGGTTTGTTACCTGGCATAATCAGTATATCTTAAACATCAAAGATGGATTCCAGCAAAATGCATGTTTCAGAAGAGAAATCAAGAGGAGACCCCTTCTTCGCTCATGCGTTGTGCTGATGCCGTTTTTACAGTATGTATCCCAGCAAAATAGAAACTTTGCATTTGTTCTCCACATTGTTCTGTCCGTGAGAATTGTATTCCTTAAGATGTGGCAAGGAAATAGGCATCATTGGGTTGAAAAATCAGAAGAAATAATAATAAAATCTCGGTCACATTGGCAGCTCTCGCTTGTCATTTTTCAAGATAAATATTTTCTGAGGAGCTCCGTACTACTAGGCTGGTTTTTATTTAAAGGTTAGAATGTACCTTGTGGACTGAAGAACATCAGAAGCACAGATGTACTTCAAGTTTGCCAAAGTATTGTCCAGCTTTCAGCATCTCACCGGCTATAGTGATTGCCGGGCTATCAGTTCTAGGTCCCATAAAAATGAGCATTCAAAAACACTTGATAATTTTCAAGCACAATTAAAGCATGCCTTGGTTTTATTGTCATCCCAGCTGGGGGTGAACATGCTCACCCATCAAAGGCGGAGTGAGGAAGGTGTTGCATTGTAGTCATTTTTGATTACATCTCATAAAAATGCCATTTTTGTGATCTCACCAGCACAGCTGGAAATATTATTGTCAGAGTTCAGTAGTTAGGAACATATTGTCCTGTTAGCAAAGGGGTGGAAGTCGTTAGTCTGACTGGCAGCTCGGCATGCTGGGCCCATCAAAGGAGCTTTAACTGCTGCAGTAGGGCTAGAATGCTCATTAGCTTGCCGAGTCGTTACCGCTTCTAATTGCGAGGTGAATGTGAATTTGGTCAGAACCTCAAAACACGTGGCTGTTAGAAACATTTTTAGAAATGGTTTTACAGGCAGGAAACCCAAAATTATTAAAGAGGGAGGACGCAGCTAAAAAGACCAAGTGTGGACTTGCTGGTTATAGCAATGCTGATTATCATCGTAATGAAAATAAGGATTTCAGGTATTCTCCTGGTGGTTTGCTAACAGTGACTATTTTACTTCAGTGTAAGTGTATAATTTTGACATATGCTAAAATTATGCATTTTAGTGGACTCTTGAGGGTTCTACACTCATGAGAGCTTGACCATAACTATTCGTGCCAGCTACCAAATCTATAAACTCAGCTCTGCAGTTTCTGTTGTTTTGCGGTAGACCTCATTCTTTTATTTTCTTTATCTAAAGACCTTGTAATGCTTACTTAAAAATCCACCAATTCTTAGCAGGGAGCAAAAGAGTATTTTAAATACTTTTGGGAGCCATCCCTGAGAAGTCAGTATTTGCTTCCACTTATCACACAACGCTACCTGAGATTTTTTTATTTGCCTCCCCCCACTACCTGCTTAAATCGGTTATAAAATTGGGAAAGAGTACTTGAATAGAAACTGTGGGAAGTGGGTGATAGTGGTTGACAAATGTTGACTTTTTAATGGCTTCCCTTGTATAATAAATGCTTACAAATAATTTACACTAGTCAGAAGAAATGAACAAAGTACACCAAAGGATTGCAGTTATTTTTATTGTGTTTGATGTCTTACTCATTAATCCATAACTCGTTGTAAATCTGTGCTTGGTCTTCCAGTCCAAGTGTGAATGAATGAGGTTCTACAGTAATATATTTTACCCATTGATTTTAGGAGGGGGAAAAAAAAAATTAACTGCACACTGTAATACTGCAGACTGCTATTTTAATAATCATTCTTAGAAAAATCCATCTTCTGGGTTTCTGCTAAACTATTAATAGAATTCTGAGTTGAGTCAAATCCATGCAAATAAAGTGAGGTCTCTTCTTAGCTTTGAACAGCAGGTGAAAGCCACGGGAACACTTTTAAAGAGTATGTCTGCTCTGAAAAGTGTGAGTGCTGCTACAGTTTACTGTCTCCCTGTTCCAAATCAAATGTATCCATTTTTAAACAGACTTGTTTCTACAGACTTTTTTTCTAGACCTGAAAGACTCAACCTGCAATCAGAAAATCACATTAAATTATTTCTGGGTCACAGAAAAAAATCGAAGTTCTTTCAGGCTCATACATCACTAGCATTAAGTATTCTGAAAGGCAACCTTAATTGACATTTCTGTAGGTAAGATGTGAATAGCAGCAGAATTCTTATTTATCGAGATAATTATGTTGGCTCTGCAGAGGAAAGCAGGCTAACGAGCAGGGACAACCGGCAGTTGCTCTGTGACTGTGTTTCGGTGTGCCTCGAGAACAGACTGGCCGGGTGCAGGAGTCACGGGTCCGCGGCTCTTCAGGCAGCGTCGTGCTGGCAAAAAAGAAGATTCATTCCTGAAGAGTCACTTGGGAGAAAATGGCTTTGCCTTTAGCAATGCTTGGAGAGGTTTTTGTTCTCCAGTAAACTTTCTTTTTACAAAGGCGGCGTAGGGAATAGAGTTTGCCTGTTGCTCCTGCGTGCGAAATCCAACTGTGTATGTGCAGGGAGGCAGGATTTGGCCTTGGATGTTGTCAAACCTCAGCTTGCCCGAGATGAATAGACAAAGGATTCGCTTCCCCCATTTCCTCCTAGGCAGAACAGGTTTTCTCCTTATGCTTTGGCAGTGACACATTATCAGAACGTAAGTGACCTGAGAAATTTCATGAACTTTAATGTTCATTAAACTTTAATTTAATGAAATTTAATTTAAGGTCGTCTGTGGGGTTTAGAGACAAGATTCACCTTGTGTCTTTCCAGCCAGGCAGTGGGTACCTCCGTCGTCTGAGTGCACCTTACCTGTTTGCATTCATTGTGGGATGGTCCTGGGGTCAATAAAAGCTTCTCCTATAAAAATACTTTGGTAAAATACTCAGCTGGTGAAATGTTGAGGTAGTTCCATATATTCTTGCAACTGAAAGGGAACCTCACCAGCTTACAGGAGCGGAAGAGCTGTGAAAACCAGAGCCTGAACCGGCAAGCTTTACATGTGCAAAGTATTTTCATTGACGTAAGAGGGAGACTCCAATAAGTAAGGATTATTCAGCCGAGTAAGGCTTGCTTGTTCAGATTATAATCAGGTGAACATAAGCCACAAATGCCACGCTCTCTATCTAAATTTAGCAGCTTCAAGAGTGTGAAAAATTCCACAGAGGTGCAGGTATTTATTGAGAACTAAGTCTTGCCACACCACAGTTGGTGTCCTTAACTGGGCTGTACTGGTGTCTGTTCTTTTTCTGGCATCCCTGCTGCTTTCCTGCCACGGCCGTTACAGGCAGCGGCTCCCCTCCTTCACTCCTTCCTGACGCCCAGCCTGGCGGCATTCCCAACAGGAGGGGCTGGGCTGTCGCATGGAAATAAGCAACTGCAAATGCAAATCTACATCTGGCCTGTGCAAATGACAATAAGAGAGCCTTCCTCAGCACGGTCCTGGGTAGTACTGAAAACAGAGCATCTCCGCTTCTACAAAATGCAGTGATGTATCAGCAGGCTTTGCCTATAAAATGTTATTATTTGGGGTTATTCATTATTCATACTGTACAAGAAAGTATATGTTTCTACTCCTTGTATTGTATTCTAAGGAGATTAGGTCAAATGTTGCCACATTATTAATCTTTTCTTATTCTGTATGTCCTATTTGCTGTGTTAAAATCACTAATACTTTGTAGCTAACCTACAAAATAACTGTATTTGGTAGCGTTCTGCCTGTCTGTAGTTTATAACTCCAGAATGTGAATAATGACTATAGTAGGCTTTTAAACACCACCAGGCAGTAAGATTTCCCTAGATGGAACAGCATCCCTGAACGTCAAGGTTTTGTTATTAGTTTCTGTGGATGGAGGAGTTATTAAAACAGCAGAAGTAGCTGGCACGTTTGTTTTAAATAAGCATTAAAGGTACATAAATTGTTACAGAACTCAAGAGCAGGAATTGCTTAAGATACATTGGTGATGAAGTAAATGTGATTCGAAGCTCTTCTGTTTGTGAATGTTTAAGCAAACTCTTTCTGCTTCCCCAACTAGGACCTTAGGTGGCAACTCTCCAGTACCCTCTCCGTCGGCTGAACCGGCTTCCTCACATGTCTTATCTCCCGCTGCTGTTACCTCTCCCAACTTCTATCCTGAAACCTGGATTAGTATGGATCCATCTCAGGACTTCATCCAAGTGCCTGTTCTGAAGGAAGATAAAAGCTATAGAACCATTTATAACCTGTTCCACAAGACTGTGCCAGAGACCAAATACAAAATTTTGAAAATTCTGAGAGTGCAGAATCAGTTTCTGTGGGAGAAATATAAAAGGTAAGATAATGCAAATACCATTCTTTTACAATAGTGGAAAAATACCTTAAAATATGTAATTTGGGATGGAAAATATAAATTGATCCTTAAGTAGAATACATAAAGTCCAGATTTTTCTGAAGAAAAGGAGCATCTTCCGTTGAAAACTTTATCTGAAAAATACTGAAAAATATCTTACCCTGAAATTTCCTGTGTAAGTGGTTTAATATACTATCGACTGATAACTCCTGTAAAATATATCTTCACAGAAACTTCAAAATAAATCTAAAGTATCTAGTTGAAAAATCTTTCAGTTCACTTTCAAGCGGAACTAGGAGGAATTGTTTTCATCAGATAATCTCTGTATTGAAGATAGCCATTAGTGCCTCGCTTCCCCAGAACACGGTGACCCAGGGTCTTCAGTCCCATTCAAACCAAAGATGCTGTGTCTGAAGGTTCCCATCCATCGACCACTCCGTACCGGATAAGAAATTAGACTTGTGGATTCTCTCTCCCTTCTCAAGAAATGGAGAATCTCAGGAGAAGTCGAGGGATGGGCTGTGGGAGCAGGGTCTGACTTTCTTACAGTACTCATGCTGGCCCGGAGCATCTCCACCCACCCTGTCCCAGTAATTCCGCTCCGTGGCCTCTTCCGAAGCTGTAGTGGGATTTGATTTTTGCACAGCCCTTGTTTTCACTCCGAGGAAGATTTCCTTCCGCATCCAAGGCACAGATGAGCAGGCACTTCTCAAGCTGCTTTGCCTTTGCTGCTGTGCCGGTGAGAGAGCTCTGCCTCCAGCAGTATCAGCTCGGGACCTTTAAAACATACTTATTGCACACAAATGCGTTATTTGAAAGTGGAAGACCCACTCTGCTATCCATAGAGAAATGTTTTCGTATCTCCTCTTACAGCCTTACTATTCCAGAGGATAATACTGATCCTTTAAGGGCTGTAGTGAAAACTGCTTTTCCCTTGCAGATCTGCAGTGGATACTCATCCTCACTTTCCATTTTCTATTCCAGGAAAAAGGAATATATGTCAAAAAAAATGACTGGGCTTGACAGGATAATGAACGAAAGGCATTTGTTCCACGGCACCTCCCAGGACGTGGTGGATGGAATCTGCAAGCACAACTTCGACCCGCGCGTCTGTGGGAAGCATGCCACCATGTTTGGACAGGGCAGTTACTTTGCCAGAAAGGCGAGCTATTCCCATAATTTTTCCAAAAGGTCACCCAAAGGAGTTCATTACATGTTCCTGGCCAAAGTCCTGACAGGAAGGTACACGGTGGGTAACCACACCATGAGGAGACCTCCGCCGGTGAACCCCGGCAGCATTACCAGCGACCTCTATGACTCTTGTGTGGACAATTACTTTGAGCCTCAGATTTTCGTTATTTTTAATGATGATCAGAGCTACCCTTATTTTATTATCCAATATGAAGAAGTTAGCAACACTGTCTCCATTTGAAAACCTGTGCTGCTAAATTACTCATTTTAATAAACTCTCTTACCTGGCATCGGTAGCAGTTTTTGTGGAAACAAACAAACAAACAAAAAAAATAATTGGACATTGCAGAACTGATTAAATGACTTGCTTGGAAGGAAGTAAATCTCAAAATCTAGAAAAGAAGATCTGAAGTGACCAATTGTGCACTTGCTGTTTGATTATGTATGTGCAAATTGTAAATATTTTTCCATTGTTTATAGTTGAAAATCTGTGCCTTTTGTTATAAAACACTGTTTATTTATGTTAGTAAATATTCATGTTTAAAAGTGTGTGTGTGTATAATTTCAGTTGCGTTCTGTGCATATTAGAACAGCTAGAAAATTGCTTGTGCCCTGATCTCAAAATCTTACGGATGGTCATTTCTAGATAATCAGAACCAGATAATTTTCATCCCAAGTATATTAAATAAGAGATTCTCCCAACCACTGTTTTTTATTACAATATTTCAGAAAGATCGGGGGAGATGATGAAACTAACATTCTGCTCATACTTTGGATTATTAAACAGGACAACACAAATAAATACATCATTGTCTGAAATCAGCCCTGAGTAAAATTAGGAAGAGGTTAGTCTGGCACGCAGTCCGTGAGGATTTAGAGCTTCCCAGCAGCTTATGGGACATCCAGTTCACCACTTTTGGTGGCCGTGGCAGGGCTGGGAAGTCCATTGGGGCAGCACCCAGCTGCCGAGGGCCAGGTCTGTGCCACCGAACCCATGCACAGCCGGGCAGGTGCCACCAGTCCCCGTCACTGTCGGGCGTCCCCAGGTAAAGGAGGGTAGCTCCAGGGGACGGATTTCTTGGAAAAGAAACCCCAAACAAAGCCTGGTTTTGATGAGGTTTGAAATTTGACCCCGGGTGAAAATTTCTGTTAATGTCACTTAATGAGGCTGATATTAAATGAATTTGAAAATGATTGATACATTAAAATAATTGTCAACACATAATCCTCATTTAATCGGGTATTTTTTGTGTTTTCCAGGCAGCTATGCTTGGCTCAGTGCTCTTCAGTACCTGTAGCAGCGATACGGAAACAGGAACAGAAAACAGTAAAGCAGTGACCAATGTTTGCAGCTGGCCCAAACCAGCTGGGGTAGATGGTGGAATATTGGATATGAGGAAATATTTCTTCACCGAAAGGGTGGTCAAGCATTGGAAAAAGCTGCCCAGAGCATCGCCATCCCTGGAGGTGTTTAAAAGATGAGTCGATGTGGTGCTGAGGGACATGGGTTAGTGGTGGGTTTGGCAGTGTTGGGTTGATGGTTGGACTCGGTGATCTTAAAGGTCTCTTCCAACCTAGGTGATTCTGTGATTCTATGCTTCTGTAGGCTGGTTGGTCATTCCAAGGTCCCCCGTCGCTTGCGACACTGAGCTCTTCCGAACAATGTGTGCTGTAACGCACCCTGGGGCAAGTTCACACGTTTGTATCTCAAAGGGGGGAAGAGGGTCAGCGCATTGTGCAGAATTACAGAGCAGAAACCCGTACTGGGTGACCTTACCCAAAAAGACCTGGCAGTGGACAGGAGGGACCCCAGCAGTGACACCGTGCGCTCACGGCACAGCTCGCTGGAGCTGGCACCTGCAGAGGTTGGAGCAGCTCCCATCTGCTACGCCACACACTTCAGTGGAACAGCTGAAACCGTTGCACTAGGGGTTTTTATCTAACTCTGCTTTATGAAAAAAATAGATCTCTAAAGTGGGATCAGAATAATGTCAGAACTGTGATCTGGAATTCAGGAAAAGTTAAGTAAACAGAATCACAGAATGGTTTGGGTTGGAAGGGACCTTAAAGACCATCTCGTTCCACCCCCCTGCCATGGGCAGGGACACCTCCCACCAGACCTGGTCGCCCCAAGCTCCGTCCAACCTGGCCTTGAACACCTCCAGGGATGGGGCAGCCACAGCTGCTCTGGGCAACCTGGGCCAGGGTCTCACCACCCTCACAAGAAAGAATTTCTTCCTCCTATCTCCTCTAAATCTGCCCTCTTCCAGTGTAAAACCGTTCCCCCTCGTCCTCTGGCTCCACTCCCTGATCCAGAGTCCCTCCCCAGCTTTCCTGGAGCCCCTTGAGGGACTGGAAGGGGCTGGAAGGTCTCCCCGCAGCCTTCTCTTCTCCAGGCCGAATAACCTCAACTCTCTCAGCCTGGCCTCCCAGCAGAGGGGCTCCAAGCCTCAGAGCATCTTCATGGCCTCCTCTGGCCCCGCTCCAACAGGTCCATGTCCTCCTTCTGTTGGTGTCCCCAGGGCTGGAGGCAGCACTGCAGGGGGGTCTCCCCAGAGCGCAGCAGAGGGGCAGAATCCCCTCCCTGGCCCTGCTGCCCACGCTGCTGGGGATGCAGCCCGGGATGCGGGGGGCTTTCTGGGCTGCCAGCGCACGTTGCCGGGTCGTGTTGAGCTTCTCATCCACCAACACCTCCAAGTCCTTCTTGTCAGGGCTACAAATAATAATTACCTCCATTCCAAACCTTGGCATAGTTTGTGCTCTCAGCTCAGTCTGGTTTTCTCTGGAGCGCCGTGGCACGGCAGAGCTCATGCCACATGCTCACCAGCCACTGGGCCAACCCCAGGAGCCAGCTCGCCTACTGATTATCACCTGGGCTCGTTCCACCAGAGTCATTAGGAGCTTGTCACAGGCATGATCAGGTCCCTGCTACCTTACCAGAGCTGTAACAGGCTGGCTAGCATTACAAAATTCTAGTTATATGGCAGGTGACATAGTTTATAGTGCAGTGAGATTAACTTCGTAATCGTTCACCTCAAGCAGCCTGAGTTAGATGTACCCGAGCTGCCCTGTCCTCATGAGGATCTTGACAAAGTGTTAACGTATCTCATTATAAAACCTACACCTGCTTTATTAGTGCAGGTGTGGCCGAGGAGCGCTCGTCCGATGTTCGGGAAGCTCGAGTGGCCCCGGTGCCTCTGCCAGCCCAAGGAGCAGGTCTGGTGGGTCGCTGGGATGGGAAGGGAGCTTCAGACTCGGTGTTCTGTGGCTCGGCAGCAAACCTTCATCAGCTGAGCCTGGAGCTGCGCTTTTGGGATAACCTGCTTGGTATCCCCTTTCTCTCTGGGGCCTAATAAAAATGTGTTTTGCCTTGGGAGAGAATTATTTACTCCCACCAGTGCTCCTGCTTGTTTCTGTCCCACTGGATCGCTCCTCGTTGCCTGTAGTAGATCAAACCAGCTGGTCGGTGAGAAGAGGGGGAAGGTGCAAGCAGCTGGTTCCAGTTAACTCCCAGTCTCTACCGCGGCTCTTGGCAGTGCAGGGGAGAGCTCAGATTTGAGGGGGTTTGTCTTAGAGGAGGAGACATGGGCAAGGTGGGATGGGAGCTACCAGCTGGGATGTGCAGCACTGAGGAGCTGGTCCTGGCCTCCCCGAGAGACGACTTGGGAAAGGTAAGGTGGTTTGCGGAGGAAGGGATTGTGGCTGATGATGAAGTATAAGCCGAGGTTGTCTCCTTTTAAAAGCTGCTAAGTGTTCTGGCTTGCCTTCCCTTCTTTCCGGTAGCTTTCCCGAGGTGGTGAGCTCCTGTGCCGGCTTGGGCCAGCCACAGTGGAATCGGGGTGGAAAGGGGAAACTCTCTAGTTGCTCGTGCACCCGGCTGGGAGTGCTGCTGCTGCCGCTGCCCACGGCACAGGGACACTCGGTGTCCATCCCTGTCCTCATCGGGAGCCCAGGGCAGCGTCCTGGGGGATGGCTGGGGCCGGGAGCTGCTCCGGCAGCACCAGCCGATTGTCTGAGACTTACGTTACTCTCACAGCTGAATCTGTGTGGTTTAGAGGTGCCTTTACGCTGGGATCCGAAGTCACTTCAGAACTGAGATTTAAGAGTTGCTTAAGAGATGAAGAATTTGAATAAGGGTTGATGTTCTCGTGGCTTTCGTGTTCAGTAGTTCCTACCATCAGAGGCCAGTTTGAGCCTCGGATAAGCAGGATCCATGCGGGATGTGGGACTGCTGCCGAGAGTGGGGAAATGTGTCTGTTGGGGAGGGTGCGCTGGGGGCTACAAAGCCTCAGGCTGAATATCGGGTGCTTCCCTCCGTTCTCAAGCCATCATTGGGGAAATCGTTCGTATTTATTCCTCGGATGTTGTAATGGGGTTCTGGTCTTCTGGGATCTTCTCCTCCTCTCTGCTGGTCTGCTCCCGCAGCCCCGTGCTCGCTGCCGGCTGATGCTCCCGGGATGGTTTTCCTGAACCTTCCCCTCGTTCGACTGCCTTCGCGAGCCCACTGGAATGGCTGCGGGGATCGGTGATAACCAGCTCCGGCGACACGCTGCTGACAATGTCTTGAAAATATTTATGTTGTTTCCATGCCAACCTGTTCCAAGTGTATAAACCATCCCCCAAAGGCTTTATCAAGCCAGCAGCTCCTCAGCGCGCGGCGTGGGGTGGGGTGGGGTGGGGTGGTGCTGCACGGAGGGCGCAGGACCTGATCTCCCCTTTCGTGCCCGCGTAAGTCTGACCCCGTAGCTCCCGTCGCCGCTGCCGGGGGAGCCCGGCCGGTCATTGAGGATGTGCCGGCCCAAATTCGGCAGAGCTGGCAGTGGAGGACGGGCAGAGGCGTGTCGATGTTCACCTTGCCGTGCATCGATGCCCCTGCGGTGTCCATCCGTAGCTCTCCCGGGGCTAGTGGAGGATCACTCTTGGCTTCCGACCTGCCCTGGGGGCTGCCTGCGGGGCAGGAGCCACGGAGCTGTGTGAGCATCAGGGCAGAGCCCGGCGGGAACAGAGCGTGCCCCTAATCACCCAGCAGGCTGTTAATTGCCTCCTACGTGCATCACCGCAGCTCCTTCCCTAGCGCCAGTTGCTCCAGGGGCGTCTGAGCAGGCTACGCTGAGAAACCGGCTATTGCTAAATCCTGCTCCGGAGCTGCCCCTAAGAGGAACGTGAGGAGAGAATAGGCCTGATCCCAACCTCGTTAACGGGAGCGCTCCCGCTCGCTTATGGGGGCTGCTGCAATGGTGTTTGTCTCTATAAAAAACCATACGTAAATATAACCGAAGTGAAACCCTCGCACAGCCCGTCTGTTTCAGTGCCCGTCACCAGATTTCCCACCCTTCCCACTTCCCCCTTGCTGTTTGTTACCGAATTTGTTTTTCGCCTGTATCCACGCAGGAGGTTCCTGCGGCAGGATCTGTCCCTGCCTGCGGATCCGCAGCAGCCTGCGCAGGGCTGTGCCGTGGTATGAATAAATAATAGTCTTTTCTTGCCTTGTTTTTGGTGGTGTCACCCGTCAAGAATTCCGAGATGAAACCAGGTGAAAATGAGTATTTGTGATAAAGATCTCACGGTGTCATTATTGAAATGGTAGGTGACGACACGAGCTTTGGGCAAAGCCATGTCATTATGAAAAGCCGATCAGTGCAACTGGTGGGTGGGGTGGGGGTGGCAGCGACGATCCCGCGTGCCGAGAGGGACCTTCGGGGCTGCACGTAGTGTTTCCAGACCCGTGGGAAACCGGCGTGGGCTGTGAGATGGGGTGCGTGCCCTGGGCAGCCCGGGGGGCTCCGCTAACTGACGCGTGTACGTGGGGACCCTGCCAGGGTCACGTTCCCAGGTTCTGGCGGCGGCAGTTTGAGCGCTGACTTGGGCGACAGTGAAAGATGGGGGTCACATCTGCTTCGGTCGCTGGTGGTGCCTGGGCAGGGCGAGCGATGACGGAGGGCTTTTGTCGTGAAACAAACTGTTCCAGACAGCAGGATAAAAGCGTCTCGGTGGCCGGGAGGAAGTAACGACTGGAGCGTGTGCTGACTCGGGAGCTGGGCAGAAGGTCAGGAGGCCGCTCCTCACGGAGACGTTGAAGTGCCAGCCGCCCAAGAGGCAGCGTGAGAACAGCCAGAGCGCTGCGATTCCCGTCCACTCTCCCTACGCGCGCGGGCACGCTGCTGGCGGAGGGCAACCGCTCTGCCAACGGGCTGGAGCCCGGCTGGGCTGGAGAACACCCGGGCAGGGACCCCAACTGTGCCTCTGCTTTGGCCCCTCTATCTTGTACAAGTGAGACTTGGGACTGTCAAACTTCTAGATTTCTTTGAAGAATAATAATCTTAGAGGGGTAGATGCTCCCCGTTCCCCCTTAGGGGTGTGCAGACCTCGCACCTCTGGGCGTAGCAGCTGATGGGACAGCTCTGCGGGAGGTGTTTGGGGAAGTGGTTTGAAGCATCGTGGAAGCCACGGGTGATCGTAGTGGGAAGGTTCCTCAGGAGGTGTTCTTCAAGTGGGAAGGAACCTCGGGAGGTGTCTGGACCAACCTCCTGCTCAAAGCAGGGTCAGCTCTGAGGTCAGACCAGGTAGTCCAGGGCTTCGCCGAGCCTGCTCCTGAAAACCCACAAGGGTGGAGGCTGCACAGCTTCCTGGGCAACCTGCTCCACCACCCACAGTGTTCTCCTCGTGGGGTAAAAAAATCCCCTTGTATCCAGGATTCCACTGCCCCGTGGTTACACACCCCGGCTTCTGGTGTCCATACGTTGCAATCGGTTTCTATAATTTCCAGACTTGGGGGTTTAGCAGTGGTAGTGGTGGTGAGCGAGACCCTAAATCGATGCAGTGAGACACTTGTTGGCAGCTCTCCGATAGCTTGCTAAAGCCTTTCTTTTCTCAGCCCTGGAAAAAAAACCCCTTTCCTCTCAACTTTCACGGGAAAGGCAGAGCGAGACAAGGCCAGGAGAATATTTGGCCATCAGTATCACGGCAGGCTGGTCACAACCTGGCCCAGGATTTCCTTCTGCTGGAGGGGAACTCAACACTGCCGGCTCGGAGGGCTGAGCCCTCACGCGATGGACTACTGAAAACCCGGCTTTGGCTCGTGAGGCTTTGACAACGCACGATGAGTCTCGGCGCCTCCTGGCATCAAACCCCGAGGCAGCGCGCACAACTTGGGGTTTGAGATTTTTTTTTTTTCTTTTTCACGTGGAAATCTGAGGCTCTCGCACAGTAGCGGGAACTGGGTTATGGAATTGGGAAGCGTCTCTGGCTGCCGCTGGGGTTTTTCCATCACTGCCAGTCCACAGTGTCAGTGACACCCATTAACATCACGGCAACTGAAAACATCCTCTCCATCAATTTTTTTCTTCTCTTACGGCTACAAAGTCTGGTTTTAGGAGGACATTTTCCCATAGACCGGACAACAAATGTCAGGTTGACCTAAGGATTGTTCTTTCCTCAATTTCCTCCAAGCTCCCTCTTCTCCAGCTAGCTGGGTACAAGTTGTTTCAAGCGTAATTAGACTATTATAAATCATCTTCTGCCCTTTTTTTTTTTTCTTTTTAACCCTTCCACAAGGAGCACGTTCTTGGGCATCGACGCGCACTGGGGTTTGTTTTGTCTGTCGGACTCTGTGCAATCCTCGTACCTCCGCGCTGACCCGCACAAGTGTTTACCAAACCTCACCCAGAAGGAATCTGCAATCTCTCTCCCGGCAGCGTTTTGAAGAGGAACCAAACATCACAGATGCCTGGGCTGGCAGCGCTCCATGGTGGGCTCGTGGTAGGACACGGGTTCAGGTTAGTGGAGATGACCACCGCTGTCCATGTGGACATGCGACGGACCTGTTGGCCTGCTCTGAGACCAGGTCATGGATCAGCTTGGAGAGTGAACTTCTCTTTTTGTCCATCCTAGTCAATGGTGGGGAAGTCCCAAACCGCTTTCACTTCTGTTATCCATGGTGCAGCATCCCAGGGCTGTGCCTGGCTGTATCTCCGTGCTGTGGTGACTTCTCGACGGACCCTCTGCTGGGTTCCCCCGCTGCTGCCCGGGCATGTGGATGGGAAAGCAATTTTCCTTGGCCCAAGCAGACGCAGGGTACCAACGGCAGGCTCAGCCCGTGGCTCCTGCTGGCATGCCGGTAAAGATGGAGCCTCTTCTGTACCTCCACCCTGATCCCAGATGAGAGGAGGGGGTTATGAGAGAGAGAGAACCGAACTGAAAATGTGCCCAGGACCTTCTGGATAGTGGAGGGGAAGATGCTGTCTCTGATTGCCTGCCTGAACATCCAAGGCCAGGTTGGACGGGGCTTGGAGCAACCTGGTCTGGTGGGAGGTGTCCCTGCCCATGGCAGGGAACTAGATAGGCTTCAAGATCCCTTCCAACCCAAACCATTTCTGATTCCATGATTCTGTACATATCGCAGTGGATGAAAGTAAAAAGCTGCCGCCAACAGAGCTCAACACGGAGCCAGCGCTAGCGGGGAGTGAGGCGCAGGAGGAGACAAGCCAGTGAGAAGGGCAGGAGGAAGTGATTTAAGAAAAGTGAGAATTGGTTTCTTGTGAGGAGGAGGAAGGGAGGGCGAAAGGAGCAGGAACAGAAACCGGGGAAGGAATCACGAGAAGCACTCAAGGAAACGTCCAGTGGAGGGGAAAGACACAGAGAGAAAGCGAGAGAGGCAAGGAAGGAAATGGCAAGGAAGGTGCCAATGGCAAGAAATCATCAACCGTCAGCAAAATAAGGGTATGCGAAACCCGCAGAAATCCAGCCCCCAGGTGCGGTTACGGGCGCTTTATCAGGAGCGGGTGCCCCTGTGCCAGCAGGTGCTGCTTTCCGTGTTCCCCGGTGCTCTGGGGTCTCTCCACCCACCAGCGGGGCGATGCCGGGGGTGGGGGTGGCGCGCAGGGGCCGGGCTGCCCTTGACGCCCTTGCAAGGACGTCAGTGCTGGAAAGGGGCCGATGGTCGTCTTGCTGGTCCCGCATGCTCTACCGAGTGTTTCAGTGCTCCGTGGGGTGTTTCGCAGTCAGAACCTGCCCGGTGTCCCCTCCTGGGGAGGGTCTGGCTGCCGGTGGGACCTGCTCTTGTGGTGCCCAGGGAGTGATGGGCAGGAGTGCGGGGCTGTAAACACCCACCGCTGGGCGAGG
>VFFE01007869.1:4583279-4597628 GCA_008921705.1 Burhinus oedicnemus | reverse complement strand
GCGTGGAAAAATGCAGATTCTGCCTGAAGAGACGGAGTGATGCAATCGACTGGGTCAGCGAGATGTGTGTGAGGGAGGCTGGCGGCGCGACAGCTCCCGGGCCGGCCACACGGCCAGCAGCTCCTCTGCCAGCGCGTAAAATGCCTCACTCAGCTTGTCAGGACACCTCCAAAGTACTTGACCTTTTTAACGATAGGGAATCCTAACGATTTCCTTTACGAGTCTGACGCATGGTAATTCAGCACCATGTCCACTGCTGACATCCTTCGGTAGGAGTTGGTGGGATTAGAGGACAGAGGAATAGTTCATTTGTCACAGGGAATTGCCTCTCGTTGCTGTGTAGTTTCAAGAATAACAAAAAAAAACCAACCCAAAAACCAACCAAAACTGATTGATTGCAAATGCGCCTTACCTAAGAATGAAATTTTGTTGTGGCTTTCATGTCAACGGCTTTTAGTGGCTCGAGTTTTGCGTGTGTCAGGAGTAGAGGTCTGCTTGAGCATGAACTGCTTTAGCAGGCACCTGCGATGTGGGGGGACCTCGCCGGGCAGCGAGCACAGACCTGGTGCCTCCAGCGCGGATTGAGAAGACCCATCTGTGTGCTCTGCTGACTGGGAGAGCTCACAGCACGTGTCCTTCACAACGGGGCGCTGGATTATGGCCACCCCATTTACTGTTCCCATAGGTACTATCTGAATCCTGTTCTGTTAAACGACACTGCTGGCACACGAGGTTTCTAACGAAACGCTGCATTGTCTTGGCCCTCACAGATCAAAGAAGTGTTGGCCCCTTCCCAGGCATTTCTCCTGCCCCTCCGATGGCACGGAGCAAGACATTCTCTCTCCCAGATCATTCCCATGCGGGTAACCATCAGCTAACGAATGCTGGCTTCTTAATGTGACCCGCAACAAAACTCAGTCCATGTTCTTGCTTTCCTTCTCATGATACTTATTCAGGAAAGACTTTCTTTGTCGCTTCACAAACTGTTTGCGGTTATTGGTTCTGGCTATGGAAATACTTTATTTGAATAGTTCTGGGAACAAATTTCAGCCTATGGCTTGGTTCAGCTCCAGTCATCTCCTAGCAGCACTGAAGCTGCTCTGGCTGGGTCTGGAGGCACTGGTTAGACCTCCTCCAGCACTGAGGAAAAAGGTGAAAATCAACAAGGATAGGCTGAGAGAGTTGGGGCTCTTCAGCCTGGAGAAGAGAAGGCTCCGGGGAGACCTTCCAGCCCCTTCCAGTCCCTAAAGGGGCTCCAGGAAAGCTGGGGAGGGACTCTGGATCTGGAGCCAGAGGACGAGGGGGAACGGTTTTACACTAGAAGAGGGCAGATTTAGATGAGATCTCAGGAAGAAATCCCTGACTGTGAGGGTGGTGAGACCCTGGCCCAGGTTGCCCAGAGAAGCTGTGGCTGCCCCATGCCTGGAGGTGTTCAAGGCCAGGTTGGACGGGGCTTGGAGCAACCTGGTCTGGTGGGAGGTGTCCCTGCCCATGGCAGGGGGGTGGGACTGGATGGGCTTTAAGGTCCCTTCCAACCCAAACTATTCTATGATTCCGTGATCTGTCCCTTTTGAGTAGAGGGAAATGGAGGCTGCAAGGTCCTGTGAAGGCTCCACATTCACCCAGCAGTAAGGTCTCAGCTCGTGTTCAGTCCTACAGCCATGCACACAAAGTCATTGCTGTCATGTTTGCGGTGAAGGGACCGCAACAACAGCACGGCAGCAGTTCTTCTTCAGGAGGAAGGACAGGAAAGACTATGAAGGTTGTCTTGGGAATGAAAGACTAGGAAAATTGTCTTGGGAAGGACTAACAACTGAAAAGAGTTGTATTATGGAAACAGCCAGAGGTCGGCAAGCCCGCAGCGGAAGGCAGTGTGCAAAGCAGTAGGATGATCTTTGCCCTAAGAGGCTCAGGGTCCAGCTGAGGGCAGCCGGTGCAGAGCGAAGAGCACTCGATGGACCTGTGAGCACGGGGGGAGGATTAGCTGGGTAACAGCAACAGATTGCACAGATTAGCTACGCTGGTGGCATGAGGCTACGGGGGCAACAGGGGGGACGCCACATCCGCAAAGAGCTTTTCTGATAGCTCATGACATCGCTCTCCCTCCTCTCTTGCCCTGGAGCAGCCCTGACTGTAGCTGGCCACCTTGGCCTGCACGCGAAGCAATGGGTGCCAAGACTGCAGGAGTCCCAACACCCTCCAGCATCTTGCATCGTTAGCTGAGATTTTCTTCTGAATTCATCAGTCGTGTAGGTCCAAGTCAGAAATGTATTTAAATCTTACTTACAGCTCAAATACATGCTGAAAGTTAAGCAGATGCTAAGCACTCCCCTGATACAGGGTGCTAGTAGTGGGTTTTATTTTTCTTTTGTACGAAATCGTGAGCTGTCACAGCATAAATAATGTGACTGAATTTATTTGGCAATCTTTTTGCCTGCAACACATCTTGTGGCTTTTGAGAGGAGGTAAAGCAAAAATAGCTACAGCTATTGTACTACCTAAGGCTGTCACCAACCCCAACCGTGAAACAAGGGATCGCCACCCATCTGGACAAATAAGTAGATTTTTTTTCTTCTAGGGTACAATTAACATCTTCTAGGCCAATTAACATCAAGGGGAGTTGTACATACACACCCAGTGGAGACCAGACCCTTACAGGGGGACCTCGTTAGCTCTTTCTGACAGTGGCTTTCATTCTGAGTTGCTAAACTTTATGGAGTAGCAAGAATGCTAAAAAATATGGAAAAGCAATCCTGCTTTGCCATACCAAAGTGCTTACTTAATGAATTTTAACGAGTCAGGTTTGAGAATGAATTGGTAGGTCCATGTACAACTAGACCTCTGGAAAAACTAGACAAAGGCAATCTGATCAGCCAGCTGTATAAATATCCCACTGCATGGTCCTGACCTCTTCCACCCAGACAGCGTAATTCCCTGAGAAACTCTGTTTCCAAGGGAAGAACACTAGAAATTCTCATAAACTTTGCTTTCCCAACCTGCCAAAGAAGAGGCGTTTGCGAAGGGAGTCACGCGTAGGAGAACGCCCGGTGGATCTCCTTGGGACAATAATGCTACAAGGATTGCTCATCTCCAGGGACAACGCTGTGAGTTCCAACCGTCCTCCATCCTCGACCAAACTGAGCTGGTATTTTTAAGGACACTGTGTATTTAAGACAACTATGAGAAACCTGCAGCTCCTGACATCATTTCTCTGGCCTAGTGATGCTTGATTTTTCCCACGTTATGGCAGGATAATATTAGATGTGTTTTCATGTGTGGTCTCTCAGTGGTATTTCCTCAGCAAGGAAAGATTCTTCCCTGTTTCTTCTTCTCCCCGTGGGTTTGAGGGAATGTAAATGCAAGAGGAGGCAGGTTCAGCAGTGAAGCTGTTTCTCATCCCTGTCTTACCATACACTTCCCACACCCTGGAGTGAGGGGCCTGGGTGGTACTGGAACAAACACTACGTGTCAAACGGTGAAGCATCCAAATTCAACGTGTATCAATGTGGATTAATCATCAGGATGATGGGAAAAATGAGCAGTTGAAAAGGAATGACGAAACCGTGATAAAGCACACAGAGGTTGGGAAATCACCCTCCTTTTCAAAGAAGCAAGCTTTGAAAATCTTAAACAAATATAAGGTTTAAATAGAAAAATGTCCCTGTGCAGTAGCAATCGTTTCATCCAGCTGGAATCCCACCACAAACTCTGCCTCCCGCTGCTGCTCTCCAGCACACAACGTGTTATCTTCTGCCATCCCCTCGCAGAATCCCCACTTACAGAAGGCAATTACTGGGGTACCTGAGGCAGTACGTAACCCCGCTAAATTCAACTCACTACTTTTTTAAAATGAAAGCAAGCTGGCATTTGTGGGGAATTCTCAAAGGCTTGGAAAGTCTCAGGACTATCTGGATACTCTCCTTCCTTCCCTGCAGTCATCTTCAAAAGTATTTCTGTTCTTTTCTACTCCTCCATGGAATATTTTTTCATTCTTAAATTGATGATTTGTCCTTTTATGATGTCTCCGTGTGAGGATTTACGTGTCCTCCGATGAGGCACATCAATAAAAAGCTCAGTTCTGACAGCCATGCAGCCTGGATTAGGTATCTCTGAATTGCCATGATTTTTCTCCTGACTGCTCACCCTGAGCGTCCACTCACCTCCACCCGCGTCTCTGCTCCGCACCAGGCAGGTCTCACTGAGCTAGGCTCTGCGCAGGACAAGACCTCATTCGGTGTGCTTCCTCCAAACACGGCACAGACTGAACACTGGCTCTGGGGGAACCGCACTGATTTCTTAATTTGCTTTTGAAGCCTTAAATTGCGCCATTCCCTGGCTGGGCCGTACTTGCATTTGCACCTGCAGTACGCTGATTTAGCTTGGTAAAAGCTCTAACTGATGTGCCAGCTGGCGGGAAGTGTAAGGGCTGAGCGCAGGGATGCCCAGAGAGGTGGGCATCCTCTATACACTTGGGTATAGAGGAAGGGGAGAGTTAGACCTTCGGGGGAAACGCTGAGTGGGAGGACAGGGAGAGCCATGAGAAGACTGAGTGAAGAAGAGACGTGGGGTGTCTTCTTTATCCTCAGATGGTGGCCCATCAGTCCTCTCCTTGCCTGTCCTCACTTTCCAAGTCAGTGGAGAGCGGCCCCGTCTACCTCGCCATTTACCGAGGACGGGACTGCAGCAGAAACCGTGTCAAGCAGGGAGAAGAGGCTCCTGCAGCCGTCCCACATGAGCCGCCTGGCTGTTTTGATATTCTCATCTTGGCTATCAGGCCCTGTCATTTTGAAATTAGCTCTTGGGCTTGAATTTAGCATTCTTACTTTCAAAAAAGCAAGCAAACAAAGACAAGGCTTTCTTTTTCATTTTTATTGCTGTTTCCAGTCCAGCTCTTTAATGCTATTTTTAGAATCTTGTGTTTTAAGGCTGTGGCGTGAATCACTGGGATTTCCCTTTGCTAACATAAAATAGACGATCTGCACTTTGGTATTAGCAGTCAGCCAGGAAATCCTTGCCTGGTGCCAAAAATGGGCCTTCTTTCATAAATCTGTATTTGTTTTAATTTCCTTTTGCAGCAATGACATGCCAGATCAGCTGCGTTGGTTTCTTGACATGTTATGTAGTGCCATATAATGTGACAGGCTTAACTGGAAATGAGAGATCAGATTTGTCTTTATTTGATTCACTGATGATACACACAGCTGGGAAAGGCCAGTTTGCAGGAAATCAGGGAAGGGACTATTTTCTCATCCCTGTAAAGAAGAACTCCAGAAGGCAGTTGTTCTACAGGGAGCTTTAAACGTTTGAAAACATAAATGACGAATCCTGTATGTCTAATTGCCTTTAACACCGTGACAGAATTATCTTTTACTGATCACACATTTA
The DNA here is from genome assembly GCA_008921705.1 of Burhinus oedicnemus. Lineage (NCBI taxonomy): Eukaryota > Metazoa > Chordata > Aves > Charadriiformes > Burhinidae > Burhinus > Burhinus oedicnemus. Next base: position 4,592,243 of record VFFE01007869.1, on the reverse strand, counting down.
TTACAAGGCAAGGAAGCTGTAATCAAGCAGGCTGAAATCAGCTGAAGGATCCGGATCCTCTTCCAGCCCTGCCACTCTCTGAGCAACCCCTCTGTCTTGCTGTGAAATGGGAATCATTCTGTTGATCCGCTTTTTGTGCAGTCTGTGAAGGAAAAAGGCTCTGTATAAATAACTTGTAATTATGCTTCTCTCTGGATCACAGTTAATTTCCAAAACACTCATGTCCTGTTGCTGCTGTGGCTGGTCTCTTCCTCTCAGCCAGGAAGGTATTACGTGGTGAGGATTACGTGAAGCAATTTTCTAACTTCTATTTTTAAGAGTTCTGAAAGGCGATACCTTAATGTTAGTCATTGCCAACCTTAAAATAAACAAAATGGCAGCTCCAGGCACTTTGACATTCACGGTTAGCAGGGAACACACACAGCACGGGGAACGCAGAGCAGCAGCGTACGTGGCGTGGCATCACTTGCTTTCAGCTGGGGAAAGGTTCCTGGTGCATCGTACCAGCTCTCCGGCACAAATCGCTCCGACTCCCTCCCAAAAATACAGCTCGCGCAGATGTGGTCCAGCAAGGACTGTGACAGCCAGTTCCTGGAACAGGGGTGAAAAGGGCTGCAGTTTATCTCCCCGGGATGAACTCCCTTCTCAGGGGGACAAAGTTCGGCAGAGCTGTTCAGATCAGCTCTGTGCTCCGGGGGAAGAGCTCACCAGTCGCCCGGCAAGAGCTGGGATTTCTGGGGGAACCTGTTAAAACACACGGGCAAATCAAGCCAGGCGATTTGTGTACCACTGGCCACGCATGCAGAGTGTGAGGCAGCAGCCTATGAACAGATTATTAGGGACCTAAATTCATCTCACAAGCAGATCGCTGGAGGCTAATGAAGTCCCAGCGAGTACACTGGTGCAAATGCCGGAGCGCTCCTCGCTGCGCTGTGCTGCAGCACGGTAACGCGCCGGAACGTGCACGTGAATAAGCAGGTCACAGGAAGCGGCAACAAAGAGCAAGGCACAAATGAGCAGTAGCAGTAGGTATTGTACTCGATTCCCTCCTCCGCAGTTTGGCCTGCAGCGATGCGCCGCATCTGGGTCTGTACCTTTGAGCTGTGCCCAGTGCCTCGTGTAAGGATCTTCCCTTGGCGTGCTGCGAGCCACGAGTCGCGCTGGAGGGAAAGGTGAGCTCTGCCTCGCTTTGTTGTGCTAAAGCTGCCCACTTCAGACGCAGCAGGCGCCACGGGGAGCAAGTGCTTTGAGTTGCTAGAGGAAGACGTTAAATAAACTTCCAGATGTGGATAGAGATGATGGTTAGGGGCATGTTACACACATACTTGGTTTGCTGAGTACGAGACCTTATTTACTCGCAAGGCTGTGTTTCCACAGGCAGACTTGTATTAGGAGACAAGTCCTGTTGATGCCACTGCTGGCCCCGCCAGCAAGAGGTCCAAATCCCACCCCTGCATTTCCCTTCAACATCACCCGACTCCAGGCTTTCCTCGGCAGACGATGCCAGGCTGCCCTGACCAGAAACTGCTGCTCTCCCCCCATCCCCAGTCCGGGCTTAGTCACTGGTTCTGCTTCCGGCCCCGCTGCTGCCAAGGCCTCTTCCACTTGTGAAACCGGTGGTTTACATCATGCCCGGCAGTGAGATCGCTCTCCCATCCCGCTGCCACGTGCAGGCCACCCGCCCGAGGCAGGCTTGTCTCCTTGGCTGCATTAATGCCTACAACACGCCTGGGCGAAGCAGCAATACTTGATAGCTAAGGAGTTGCACAAGAAAGAAGCAGAGTCACTTGCCCAGGACGTCTGAGGAATAGAAATTGAATGCGGACCTCCCACAGTCAAGGACTGTGCTTCTACCTACCAGAAATCCTCTTCTTGCAATGGGGAGATGGTTGTCCCATGAGAAGAGATACTGCTCAATGCAGAAAGCATCCCCTGTGCCGTATGGTTTGGTTTTTTCCCAGCTCCCATCCTGCCCACGTCAGGAACGGTGCATCTTCCAGCAGCCGGGCATTGCTAGTGGAGGGTCCTCGTCTGTAAAACAAAGGGGAGCCAGAACGCAGCATTAAAGTAAAGCCTCCACCCTTTAGTACCACTGATAACTCAACTGGTCTTTCCGCACGCAGAAGGTTTATGAAATAGTCATGAGAGGGCAGCTCAGGCGAACAGCCACCCCCGGGCAGTGGGTAAGCCTGAGCTGGGGCTGCATTCTTTTGGGGCAGGGACTGCTCTTATCATAAGTTTTTAGAGCACCGAGTACTGTGGACCTTAATCCTGACGGGGCCTCTAGGCGTGACAGCTATATAAATATTTAATGTGCCTTTAATCTTGGGGTGGGGAATGTGACTTGTATCCCCAATAGGAAGTGCTGATCCTCCGTTTGTGTGACTGTGTCATTGTTGTTCTTAAAGATACTATGCTGAGTATCTACTACAGTATCAACACAGATACTGTAAAGTGTACTCAAAGGGATATTACACAAGGAGCAAACAGCAGCATGGGAGCGCTTTTGTTCTGCAGGCACTAAAACCAGCTCAGCAAGCAAAACACTGCAGAACTCCCAAAATCGCAGGGTCTTTGAGTCGTACCTGACTTGGATCCTAGAAAGGGGGTTTCCCTTGTTTAGCGTGGTGCCCTCCCCCAGAGGAATGGCAAGAAGGAAGAGTGCAAGGACAGCGGGATGCATTCCGTCCTGGGGAGCTGATCCCAGCCCGCTGGGCTGCCAGGCACCTCAAACCCTGCCGAGGGAAGTGGCCTTCACCCATTCGCCAACACCTGGTGGGTTTGGCTGCAGAAGGCTTTCTGCATGCCTTGCAGAACAAAACCACAGCCTTTCCTCTCACATTCGGAAAGAAAGGCCATCAGGTAAAGGTCAGGAAGCTTACGTTTTTATGTACTTTTGTGTTCTGTAGGGAAGAAAACCATTGACTGTGAAAGGAGCCTGTAAACTGTAGGATGCAAGATTTGTTCTTCTCGGTGGCCTTCCTGTGGCTAAGGACACCACTAATCCCCTCGACCGCCCCGTGCTTGGAGCCTGCTGCGCTTACCGGTGCAGCTGGGGACTCTGGTGCTTTTCACTATCACAACGTGAAAGGAAAACTCTTTTGCAATGAAACTGTTTCTACAACCACATGGAAGGTCACTAAAACACTTGCCACAACCGCTGGGAATAAATTCGCTTTTATTTTATTCACAGTATTGTGAATAAATGGTGAACTATGTATTGCGAATGTCCCCGGTGTGGTATGATGTGGGTGTGTATAGTCCTGAATGACATGTGAACACCTTTGGTTTTAAGCCACGAGCTACTGCACTTTAAGATGTGCCCAGAAAGTGTGGCAGCACCCTCTTAGTCACTCTGGTGGAACCCCAATTCAAGCCTGACCTCCCAGCAAGGTTCCGTCTCACACACATACCGATGAAATGCAGGTTGTACCTTGCTGTTCTGGATTCCCTGGGGAGCAATTTCACCCCCGCGATAGATTTGGGCAACCTTCCAGGCTGCCCTCATTTGTACCTCAGTGGCTGCAGCCTCAGTGGGCTTTCAGCAAAGAGGGGGCCATGGCTACGTCTCCTCTCAGCCCACCGCCAGGCAGCCTCCTGCACCGCAGCATCCTGCGGCCAGCCCAGGCTCAGTGCAGCTAGCCCCACGCCTGCTGGGGAGCCTCTTTATTTCAGACCATAAAAAAGCTCCGGCGAGTTTTATCGCCATGGCGTGTCAATGTGGCTTGAAAATCGTGGCTGCAGTTCACCAGAGATGGGTGCAAAGCTACTGGTGAAATGTTATGTAAACAGGAAGAAAATATGCCTGTTCCCTTAGTGACTCCATAGTGACAGGGAAATGCCATCCAATTTCACAATCACCTCTTTCCTCTTATTCCAAGTTTTATTTGCTGGCTCTCCTGACGAGGCCCACTGCTGTCAGGTGAGTAAGACAAGCTGGATTCAGCCCGCAGCAGCACTTTGCTCTGCACATCATGACATGTCTCTGCCTCCGGACTGCTGACCTCCTGCTTCTCCCTACAGACGAGCTGCTAGGCAGCTAAAACGTACACCATAGGCACCAAGCTCTGGTACACAGCTGGACGTTAACCTGTCGCGAAGCTTACCTAGGGGTGAACCACTGTCGAAATCAGACAGCAGAACTAAGGTCACTCCATGTGCTGAATCTCTCCTGCAGCCCAGCAAAGGGCACACTGCGGGCGAAAGGCTGCAGCCCAAGCCTGGCTGGTACGAGGTACGGCCTTAGCAGGAACTCTGAACGCCTCTTTGCCCGTACCTCTGATAACGTGCCACTCGTGCTCCCAAACACCTCATCAGTCCGGGTCTTCTGCTGACAACTGTGCCAAATTCTTCAATGGCTTTTTTCAGGACAACTGGCAAAGAAACCGAGAGCTTTTAAAGCAAGTATTTTGTCTAAAATTTCCTTTTCTTAAACCATTTAGGATAATTACAAGTAGCAAACAGATTATGTATATCATGACTTGCTGACAGATAATTCACAGGAATCAGAGCTAAGTTAATGCAATGAATCGTGGTGCTGAGCAGGTCATCACGCTCCTTTTATGTGCTACAGGAGACCTGGACCAACCACCTTGTAACTTCTGCTGATTTCTGTTCTGGCATCTCATAAACCAGCTTGCACGATGATGGTGATGCCTGCCACAATTCATTTAACGACATGAGCTCTCGCGAGCTGCCAGCCTAGCCAGCATCAGAGCAGCAATGCGATGCTGGTTACCCTAGGTGGCCACAGGCCGTGACTGCTGAGCTCACTTCTCCTTGGTGCATTTGCTGATGGCAGCGCAGCTGGTCCTTAACAGCGCACAGGACTAAGGGAGCAGAATCAAGCCAAACTCACTTGGCCATCATTTACCGTAGCTATCTTTAGATCCCAGAAACAACCATTTTTGCCCTTCAGTAAATGTTACCCATGTTTTGGGTAACAAAAATACAGGCCTCCATTTTGGATGGGGTCTTTGAAGTCAATGGGTTTAACTGATGAGCGTAAGATAAAACAGGTTCTAAAGCAGAGCAAGAAAAATCTTATTCTGTCTTATTTTCATCTGAGTTCCACACACCAAGGTATAAGGGTATGGCTGTATTTTAACAACAAGGTCGTAGCAACAACATGCAATCAACATACACATCGTGTTATCTCTTTGTGGGAGATAAATTTAAATTGTCAGGCCATGCCATGGAAACGCAGCATTTGCATTTTCCTATCAGGATGTGCCAGGACATTATACTGCAATCGCAAATCATGAGGTAATAATGCGAAGTGGAGGAAGGAGTAGCCTAATCCACTGCAAAGTACTATATGCTGTTATTTAGTATTTTAAAAGGGTGCCCATAGCATCAGGAGATGGAGTGGAGCTCACGAGAAGCTTGTAGCTGTGTCAACCGCAGATATAATACGATTTCAGGGCTTGCAAACCCAGACTCTCCTCAATATTCCTTATTCCTATGGATAATCCCGTTCCCTTCCTTGTAGGCTGGGAGACCACTGCATCATTTTTGGATGCTGGATCTCAGAATGATGTACACGTATTGATCTTGCCTCCTGGATTCAACTCAGCCTCACCATCCTCCTTGGTATGCTCTGTCCTCTAAACATCCAGGCTTCCTTCATTTGTTTTTTCTCTATCTTTTCCTGTTTCACAATGACTCTAGTTCCTTAATCATTGCCTGCTATTTCTTCCAGCAGCTCACTAAGACTGTAAGTAACATCTGTCTTGTTTCATCCATTCTCACCCTCTTTCAATGCGGAGAGCTTTCTGTGCAGTTTCTATTTTGGCAGGATTTTCAGGGTTTGGGTTTGGGTTTTTTGTTTGTTGGGGGTTTTTTTGTTTGGGTTTTTTTTTGTTTTGTTTTGTTTTGTTTTGTTTTTTTAAGCCAACAGTATAAACGTTTTCCTACCTACAGATTGTGTGTTTAAATTAGGAAAAAGCAGATCACCCTGCTCGTGGATGGGAGGAAGGGGAAAGATTTATGGGGTTTCTGAGTTCCCGTGGGAGTTTCCTAGCAGACCCCTGGGAAACTGCTGAGTCCCACACAGAGGAACCTCACCCTTACGATTAAAGTTTTGTTTTGCCCAAGGAGCCATCAGAAGTGCCACCATCGTCGTCGTCCTGGAGCATTAGGTAATTTTTTAGATATGCTGAACCCAGGCCCTTGAATGCCTTAAAGAACAAAATCTTGAACCCTTCTGCACCCATCTCCCAGGGGTTTGGGATTTGCTTGGTCATTTCCTCCCCAAATCACATCCTGCTAGCTGGCTGTCTGTGCCCTCGTGTCCTTCGTGCCTGTTCCTAACCGCTCAACTGCTGAAGCTGCCCCTGTGCTCTGTATTCCTTTCTCACTTCAGACTCGTATCTCTTGACGCTTTCCTGGCACCCTTCCCAATTCTCTTGCTGCCAACTCAGACTTAGTACAAGCTTCTTGTATTCCCTTTCAAATCCTTTTCTATCGTGGCAAATAAACCCACTGTCCTCTACAAATACACTCCTGGTATTATCCTTGACAGCTCTTCACTTCTGGCACTCAGCTGCTGCTTAATCATAAAGATTCCTTCTCTGATTCACCTCATGTGCTCTCGCAGCCAAAAGCTTGACTTTGATTTGGCAATGTCACAACAGTACTGGGATCTCCTCCCTTATGATCCAATTCTTGCCTCACACGCCCCACTGTCATTAGCACGCTCCTGTTTCACTCTGCTATTTGGGCTGGCATCACGGCACCTTCAGAGTCCGGTACCATCACCTCACCTCTGCCTTTCTGCGCATACTACCAGTACCCTGCTCCTTTACGCTTTTCCTGATTTTATCATTCTCATGCTGCTTTGGAGACTTTCTATCCTACTGCTGTCCCTTTGCACAGAAGGACCTGTGTGACCTTGACTCCCAGGTAGCCCTCACGTTCAGATCCCTCCTCCAAACATCCTTCCACAGAGGCTGCTCTCCCACCACGGTCTCATCCTTGTGACACTTGTAAAGGGGGGGGCTGCAGAGCAAACCAAACCAATCTAGCAAGCAATACAGCTTGAAAACAGGAACTAACACGATGTGCGTGCAGCACCAGAAATAACCTTGCTGCCGTACCCCGTGCAAGCCCTGTCCTTCCCTTGAGCCCTCCCCCTGCACGTCTCCTGCCATCTCTCCTCCTGTCAGCCTCTGGTACGGGCCCCAGCGCCGGGACCCCTCCTGCTCCTCCGCAAAGCCCCCACATCCCTACGGCACCGCAGGTCTGAGCGATAAGTGCTTGAGCTCTGCTCTGCCCTAGCAAAACAAGCGGAACTGCCAGCAGCTTCCCAGAGGAGTTGTTTTCACACGACACTGCAGAAACGCCTCCCTGCACTGCTCTTTCTAGCGAACAAATGAAAGGACAGCCTAAAACAAGAGGGCTAGTATAAAAGTATGACTTTTACCCGGGCAATGTCGCAGGCGCAGGCACACCTATTCACCCTCACGCACACGCCCCGGCCGGTCCTGCTTTGTGCGATAGAGGGTGTTCATGTTTATGAGCCTTTTTTCCCCTCGCTGCCCACTGGCACGGACTTTGCTCCTCCGGGTTGGGATTTCTAAGCAGCGGGAGGCTTTCCACGTGTGTTTGAGAAGGTACAAAGCCTGCCGGAAAACAATGGAAATAGCTGGCTTATGACTGCTGCGTGTCACGCACTCATTTCTTTGCCTGTTGGTTTGTCCTTGGAGCTGCTCGCACCGCCTGGAACTTGATCTCACGCGGTCCCGGTCGTTCAGGCTGGCACGCACAGCAGCCTGCTGCCATGCCACCTGGGCAAGACATGGCCGGACCCCGGCCCGGCCTCCCTGCCCCATGGGCAGGGGCAGACAGACCCCCCCCTTAGCCCACCGCAGCCCCGGGCCACCCCTGAAGCGCAGACCAGGGCGCAGGGGCCGTGACAAGAGTGGGGATTTTGTGCGGGTTTCCTGCAGGGGGGAAACGGCCGCCGCAGAGCAGTGTGGCGCCGGCAGCTGTGCTTCCCCCAGGGCCCCCGGCCCACCAGCAGCATGACCCCTGCCAGGTTCTCCTCACCTCCAGGACAGGCTCTTCTCACCCCCCAGGACTGGATGCCCTCAGCCCCACCAAGGACAGGATCTCCGCAGTGTCCTCCCCCACCCGCCTCGGCCCCCCCAGGAGCTCTCCTCCATCGTACAATCATAGAACCGTTTGGGTTGGAAGGGACCTTAAACATGACCTAGTTCCAACCCCCGTGTTTTTTACATGCTTGCATAAAAACAAGACAAAAAGTCCCCCCAGCACAGGCTCCCCTCAGCCCCCCCAGGACAAGATCTCCTCAGCCCAAGGTCTCCTCGGTCCCCCCAGGACAGGCTTCCCTCAGCCCAAGGTCTCCTCGGTCTCCCCAGGACTAGATCCCCTCAGCCCCCCCAGGACAGGCTCTCCTCAGCCCAAGTTTCCTCTGTCCCCCTAGGACTAGATCTCCTCAGCCCAGGGTTTCCTCAGTCCCCCCAGAACTAGATCTCCTCAGCCCAGCGTTTCCTCGGTCCCCCAGGACTAGATCCCCTCAGTCCCCCCAGCACAGGCTCCCCTCAGCCCAGGGTTTCCTCGGTCCCCCCAGGACTAGATCCCCTCAGCCCAGGGCTTCCTCAGTCCCCTCAGAACTAGATCTCTTCAGCCCAGGGTTTCCTCAGTCCCCAGCACAGGCTCCCCTCAGCCCAGGGTTTCCTCGGTCCCCCCAGGACTAGATCCCCTCAGTCCCCCCAGAACTAGATCCCCTCAGCCCAGGGTTTCCTCGGTCCCCCAGGACTAGATCTCCTCAGCCCAGGGTTTCCTCGGTCCCCCAGGACTAGATCTCCTCAGCCCAGGGTTTCCTCGGTCCCCCAGGACTAGATCTCCTCAGTTCCCCCAGCACAGGCTCCCCTCAGCCCAGGGTTTCCTCAGTCCCCCCAGGACTAGATCCCCTCAGCCCCCCCAGAACTAGATCTCCTC